>JAYXIM010042017.1:0-158005 GCA_037575425.1 Anastrepha fraterculus | reverse complement strand
AGCAGTAAATGTTTTCCTATATATGTATACACGGCCTTACTCATTAAGTGCTTCTGTCAGCTCTTTTCCAGTGCTACCATTATACATATGTATGTATGCTTATTTATACCAGTTGCTTCATATATTCGCCACTTGATAACGTTTGGCGAAGAAACCGCCTATTCTTGGTTATTAACGACCGAATTTATCTACTACGTCGCAGTCAGAAATATTCTCCGGCTTTCGTAATTTTTAATCCATCATTCTTGGAGATATCGAGCATGTAGCTTCACTCAAATTTTTGTTTGCATTTTTCCAAACTGAATAGTACATACTTAGTGCGTTTTGGAGCATATTTAAAGTTTTTCAGTAACCGTGAAATGAAATTAAAAAAAAAATATATTAACTTAGATTATGTTGAAGTTGTTTCAATGTATGCTCTATTATATTAATGATGATATGTATATTATTTTTCTCATTATGAACTTCACGACTAGGCATTAAATATGTTGACCCATGTAACGATTCATTATCTCAATGAAACTTCTGCCCCTCTGCTGGTCTGTAGTCCTTTATAGAAGTATTGTAATTGCTGAAGTATTGAATTAATTAATCTGATCAATGAATACGAAAACGTGTTTTTCGCTTATTTTTTAATTTTGAACTTAACTATATAAACTATTTTTGAAATTTTATTTAATTAAATAAATGTAATATATTTTCATTCCTTCAATCTGAATCTGTGCATCACATCAACATCATTTGAATTGCTGTTCACTTCCTCTGAATTTTGCGTGTTTGAAGTCGGAAAATTTCCGAGCGGTTAACATAGCAGCGTCACTGTAGTTAGTTTATTTCGCTTTATGGTCTTCACCCACTGAGTACCTTTGTTTCTTAACACCTTACAGTTATTAAATAAACAGAGGCATTTACAATCAAACCTGTAGTGAGCGTAAATAAATGTTGAGATTTACGCTCACACGGAATTTACTCTCAAAGATTTCATTTACGCAATTACAGGTATGTGTACAGCTCATTAATGGTAATCATACGCAATTTGAGCAGCTCGTTGGAAAAAGCAGCAACAAACATAACAATGCCGGCTAATTAGTAATTAAAACTTAAACTACGATAAGAAACAGAAGTCACTGAAATGAGATTCAGTCAATACTTAAACGCAATCTAGGCAATCCAATTGCAAAAGGTGACGTAAAATTAATTACCCAATCGGAAAATTTATAATTTTTGCAAATGACGTTGTACGTCAATCATATTTGACACTTGTGAACTAGACAGTTGCAGTATATAAACAGACAAGTAATGGAGCTCGTAAAGGTCAAAATAAATCCGAAAACAAAATTAGATAATTAATTTTGCGCCACCTTTTATATCAAGATCTTTACTTTCCTTCAATTAAAGAGTTTTCCAGTAAGAGGTGTTTTTTTGATATTCAAAAAATGCTACTTTTTAATATAAATGAACGGATGTTCATTTTATTATAAAGAGGAAGGTATGCCATTAATAGAGGAAAATAACACGACAGCATTCAGCATTCTTTTCGAGCATATCCCAGCGCACCATGTCCTCCCAGTCCCACCAATCCTTCTTTGGATGAAGATCCGGTAAACTCTCCGCTTTTACGTATCTCCTTTCTTTGTTTTTTTTTTCGTTGAGTTCGTGAGGCTCCCAGGCTCCCATTTTTCATGTAGGTGATTGAGAATCGTTTTAAGATCGCAGTTCATTCTGTTTCGCCAATTCTCGACTGGTTTGGCGATCTTTCTCCTTCAAAAGTGATTTGAGACGTTCTTCAGCGAATTCAGAAGGCCGTCCGCTACGGGACGTATCATTGTCGCTAAGGTCGCCGTGTTTGAACTTTGCAAACCATTTTAGTGCTAGTGTAGACTCGCCTATGACACCTTCTCCATAAACATCGCAAATGTCGCGGGCTGCTTCGGCAGCCTTTTGACCTCAATGAAAAGAAAGAAGGGCAGGGGTCGAAAATGTTGATTTTTGCCTCCTAAAAATTTCTATTTCTAAGCCTCAAATATAATAAAAAATAGAATAACTCAAAAATACAATTATCATGGTTTTGTAGAGCAGAAAAAGTTCTATCGAATGAATACTTATCCTTTGCCAAATAGCAAATAAATCGTTGTAAAATAAAAGAAGATATACAAACGCTTCGAATATTTAATTTTTACTATGTATAATAACATCGGTCTTATACATTTTTCGTTCTACAGATTTTACTTTTCTTAATGAATAATTAATTTAAGTTTCGTGAGATGGGTGCTTATTTCAGGAAATTTTTAAACATTCATCATTAAAAATTTAAATATTAATAATATAAACTGCTAGTTTTAAACTAACAATAAAAATATGCGAAATTATTTGGTCTTATAATATTTTCGTGTGGTGTATCGGTTGCCTTAAATAGTTCCGGCTCGATTTTCTTATTGCTTTGAAGGCGCCAAACAGTGTTTTTGTTTTGGCAGCGTACGTAGTTACATTTGCTTCTGAGATTACATTCCATACCCTGATAACGTGCAAGGTGCAATCAAAAATAAATGCGACTTATTGAAAATAGAGACTTGTAGTTAAGTCATCTATTGACAATTGCGTTCATCGTATTCATGGTATTTGAACGAACAGAAACGATAGTGGGTTTGCTTCATCGGTGCATGAGAGATAATATTAGATTTTGTTCTAAACTTATTGAAACAATATATCCCAGGTCTTCGCTAACAGGAAGATTAACGAAATTCACGACATCATGATTTAATTCAAAATTAACATTCTGCCACTTTTGGGACCTTACCACCTTATCTACCAATGGCGCGAAGATAGATGCCAATTGGATTGCCATGGGGTTTTTTCGTACCATCGACAGAGCATCTAATCTTTAAAATAATAGTACGGTTGAGTGAATACTGTGACAAATTGCAACACATATTGAAGCAAATTAAATGCAAAACTGACTTAGACGGTCTGAAAAACTCAGTATGCCAAGGCTTAGCTATTGCAATTATGAAATATATTTGATTTGATTGTCGGTGAGTATGTAAATATGTCTTGCGGCAAGCAATCAGCGACGTCAACTATTGCGACGATGATTATGATTGTAAAGTAGCTACACAGACAATTTAGCTTCTCGTATTTCTTGCTTTTTTTTTATTTCACAGCTGTACAAAGTACAGTATATGATGTTGCGCTTGCAGAGATGAATCTACATATGTACATACATATACACCTCAACACAAATTGTATGTCGTTATTATCTGGTGTTACAGCATTATCACCCAGCCACCAAGATTATTGCGATTAAAGCGATTTATTCGTGTAACTGTGAATTGTTAATGCTCTAAAGTGTGAAGAGGTATAAAACGTTAATGTTAATACTACCAATTTTTTTAGAATTTAATTGCTAAGTAACAAAAGAGCACTTAATAGAAAAGTGAATTATAATGCAAAGCAACAACACTAACTCATTAACTTGCAGACCATCCTGTTCGTATTAAAGATAAATAAAACATTATGTTTCAGTAAAACCCCGATCCAATTTGCTGTGCCGTTAAAGGAGATTTATATTTTGTATTAAGTTGATGATTTATTATGTCAATTAGGATACACTCTAATTTTTATTTTACGATCCTGTGCAGAAATTAAAAGATATATGATTGCTCCACACCCAGCAGCAGGTAGCATATAAATTATCGTTCGTGGTAATTATATAAAAAATTTAGTGACTGATCTTGAGCTGTAAATAGATAGATTAGAAGCTATATTTTATTAATTATATTATATAACTTATAAAAATAAATTACAAAACACATCTTACTTTTAAAATGAACATACAGCATTGACATATTAAGTCGTATGCCAGATGAAAGATCAATATTACTCATCTAAAATAAATTGCCAACATCGTAAAGCACCAATAACAAAGCTAGTAAGAATTCTGCAATTTGGATCATCGATACCGTTCAGAACTTGTAAAGTTGCTGATTGGACTAGGAAGCGTTTACCAAAAGTTGCGTGTCGTTACCATTCTAATATGGGGCATCTTCCTAGAAAGTGCTGGATTGTTTCAATTCCATTCAAGTTACAGATGAAGCAGTTTTTCTCGTTTAGCCCGCCACCCACTCCTAACTTTAGGTAGGTAGGTAGGTGAAATGGTTAAAAAGCCACTCTGACACTCCCCAAGTAGCACCAAAGCGCCGTTTTGATACCATTTAGAGACCTATAACAGGCTGATATCTACAGGCAGCCAGAGCTGTTGATATAATGGAGAAGATTGATGGGATTTAGGTTGGCGCACTGTCCCAGGCTGTCGAAGAAAGGAGTACTCAGTGACTTTAATCGTCTAGCTGCTAAACCTGGGCATTTACAGAGAAATTGCTCAACAGTCTCCTTCTCTGAAAGGTCTCCAGAGCTTTCACGCGTGTGTGCCGATCGCTCAATGACCGGTAAACACAGCTACGAGTTCGGAAATTGAATGACGTGGAGTCCCATAGACTTTCTGAGTCCTGCATCTATTGCACTGAGGTCAGAGGGTTTTCGAAATAGCACGTGGCAGCGCATCATAACAGGTGACGAGACGTGGGTATATGAGTTTGACATGTAAACCAGTCAACAATCAGCTGAATGGCGCTATCCACATGAGCAGAAACACAAAAAACCACGTCAAAGTCAGTCAAAAGTAAAAGTCATGCTACTCGTTTTCTTTCATTATCATGGTGTTGTGCACTCGGAATTCATTCCAATTGGTTCTACGGTAAATAAAGAATATTATTTGGAAGTTATGCGACGTTTGAGAGAGAATGTGCTTAGGAAACGGCCCAATTTGTGGAAAGAGAACTGATGGATCTTGCACCATGATAACGCACCGTCTCAAAAGGCTCATATTGTGAACACTTTTTTGACCATAAACTCGATAGAGGTCATTAAAGAGAATTCGCTGAAGGAGCTGATGAATATCTCATCAAACGCATTTAACTTAAACAATTATTTTGCGTTTTATTGAACAATTCTCGATACTTTTTTGACAGAATGTTTATGTAAATTTTTGTCTACTTCGCTTTAAAAGCTACAAAGATAATTGAATCTAATTTGTGGCATTCGTTAGAAGGTATGACATTTAAACGAAACGCTACAATTTCTATAAATATGAAATATTTTTGTAGGCAATTATTTATACTACAAATGTACTCACACATTTTTCTAGAAAATTATAAAGATTTCATTATTATTAAAGCAGTTTTCATATTATAAAAGGTAGTAGTAGCTGTACCAACAGTAGGGGAATTATTACACAATCGTTTGAAAACGCAACCCTGCTGATCATGTATTGGTACGAGTAGCACAAAAGCATGCAACGGTGTTCAAAAAATGTATTCTTTCGGTTAAACTCTTATTTTATTACTATAAGTTTCTTTCTGCAACTTCTGAACAGCTTTTTTAAATGAATCTTAATAAGTCGCATTTACATAATAGAGTGTCGGATATAAATAGTATCTTTATTACCCACTGTTCAGCCATACATTTTTATGGTATCATTCTCTTTGGTTATGAGTTAGTAAAGTAAACTGAATAAGAAGAAAAAATGTTTACTCTCTTTGTCCGCTTAAAGCCTAACCGTAGTATTAGGTTAGGTTAGCTTAGCCTGGTTGGCAACAACCAAGGAAAAAACCTTTTGGTCCTAGCGATACCAGATAGAGACCGATCTCTATGAATACCGAAAGTAGACATCATGTAGGATGTCAGCGCTTTTGGCGAATCTAAGCAGCGCTGAGAGATCCGCTTTTGAGACGTTCTCCAGACCCTCAAACAATGCGGCTCCCAGGCATTTTAAACGCGTTTTTAATAATGCCGGAAAAGCGCACAGAAGGCCTTCTAAAGTTTCCTCAATATCCTTTCTGCATTTCCTGCATTTGTCCGTGTTAGCAATCCCTATCTTGTACGCATATGCATACTCGTGCCTGTGATAGTTCTGCAGTCCTTTCGCGAGAGCGTAAGTACGAATTGAGTCCGTTTTTTGTCGTTGGTTCTACACATGACTTTTGCTGTTTTGCATGTGGTCAGATTAGTCCACCTAGCTTCCACTCGCCTTTTAATGTAGTCGTCCATTTCATTGTATATTGTATTTAGCGGTTTTGGTATGTTGTTCTCTTGCTAAAAGGTAGTCTAACAGCAGTTTTTGCTATCTCTTCTACTATTTCGTTCCCCATAATGCCTTTGTGACCAGGTACCCAGTAGATATGCAGCCTACTGTTTGAGGCTAGCCTTTCTATGGCCTCCCGGCTCCGTCGAACATTTTTGGACTTAATACAATATGAGCTTACCTTAGTATTGTAATCGTTATATGCCATAATTCCGTAGTTATAACCATAACCATAGAGACCAATTGGATTTTGGTTTTTCGCCATAACCGTAACCACTTTCTTTGTGATTTGCTGCATTGTTTTTATCTCTTTTTTAGTTTCTGCACTCCGAAATGGTCAAATGGAGTAGTATGTGTAAATATCAACTGCTTATGGATATGGCACCAATAATTAATGACATAAATATCGTAATGGTTAATACTACGGTTAAGGGTATGGCGTTATGATATGGCACATCTACTTTGAGCTCAAAGCTGTCCAAAACTCACACAATCACTTGTTTCAAGTTTGCTCAACATTGAGTGAATTGAAGAGAATAACTCGCTCAAGCAGCTGAGGCAAACAGTGTTGTCAACGAATCTCAGTAGCAAATTAAAAGGAAAGGGGAATTTTATTGAATAAAGAATTGGAAGATGGGGAATCACATTAAATAATTAAACTTGTAAAATAGTTAAATTCACTTTCATTTCTGGTTTTGGTTATAATTAACTTTTTTATTAGAATTAAAGCTAAAAGTCAAATTAGAATGAATTTTAATGAAATGAAAATTTATTTTTAAGTATGTAAATATAAAAGCTAGAAATTGTATTCAAATATGCAATTTTAAGGCAACTAAATTTACCTTTTTTTTATATACTTTCATATTTTATTAATGTAATATTTCTAATGCAACCAAATAATGGAAATGAAATGTTTTAATTCCCTAATTTTTAATTAATTCTTAGGTATTTATTTTATGTTCATATCTGCCAATTCTTAAGAGATATTTTAAGTGTTCATTCGTTAGACTGGTGCTGTGAAATCGCTTGAAAGTGGCGTGTCGATTTGAACACGATCACAGATCACAAGACAATGAGCCTCGACGAAACGCTTCAATAATGAGACTTTCCCCAGATGTGTCCGGGATCATCCGCAAAGGAACATGCGACTAAAGCCATATTTGACCTTTTTATATGGAATGAGCTGTTCCCTTTGAGCATATGCTATGGAGAGAGTAATTACACTCTTTTGAACCCGAATGGGTATAAAGTGCGCCTAGTCGTTCTTGAACTTCGAAATTTAGCAGGCCTATTATTAATTTCGTTGGAGATTCCAAAGGGGTAAAGTCATAAAAAAACTATTATCAATTTCGGTGTGTTCACGAAATCCTTTCACGATTCCGAAATTCGTGAAATTGGTATTGTTGATTCTGCATGAAACACAGCTATGACAGTTTTTCGTGATAAATTTATACGAAAAAAAAACAATAATTAAAATAAATATGTTATTAAATTGTTCAAAGTGAACAAAGATGTAAGAAAAATGATTTTTTGTAATTATGTATTATTTTCAATAAATTTCTCCACCATAATCATCACAGCAGTCAAGCCAGAATGAACCCAAATTTATTTATTTATTTATAACAATTTACACAATAAACGCTTTATATAGCGTAAGATGAGCGGACATATTGGCCGCCTTAGAGGTAAAGATCAAAACTCCGACATACTTATAGAGCATAATGAGGAATTACTTACGACACCGCAAACTCGTCCCAGGGTTCTCGTTGAGAAGTCACATCAGGGGCAGCACGAGGATCAGTTCTCGATCCCGACTTTTGGAGCAGTAGTTATGACAAGATATTCAATATAGAAATATCCGATAGTACCTTTCTAATCGGATACGCAGACGATAATGCAGCTGTCATCATAGCACAAAACTTTGAAGAAGCTCGTAGAAAACTTAACGAAGTTATGATACAGGCACAAACGTGGCTAGATTTACGTGGACTCAAATTAGCCACAGAGAAAACTGAGCTAATACTTCTAACCAAGAAGCACATCCCGTTAGAAGTTAGCATGCTAACTAACTGAAATACGCTAATCACAAACAAAGGTTCAAAAGTACCTAGGCGTAAGAGGCTCAAATAAAGCACGCAGCAGATAAAGTCGCTAAGATGGCATCCCTACTCAGTAGGCTGATGGCAAACATAGGGGGTCCAACCCAAACGAAACGTTCTCTTATATATAGGGAGCTGAACTGTGCGCAAATGCGCTAAAGGTAAAGCACCGTACAAGCATCGGTACAACGAACGGCCGCCCTGAGAGCGATAGGCACATCGTTGTTTTTAAGCTTCTCCACTGCTACTTCAAGAAGTGCTACTCGGCTATCTTCTGGTAAATTATATACATGTATATATAATTGGCGCGTACACCCTTTCTGGGTGTTTGGCCGAGCTCCTCCTCCTATTTGTGGTGTGCGTCTTGATGTTGTTCCACAAATGGAGAGACCGGCAATTTCAAGCCGAACGGCAGATATTTTTTATGAGGAGCTTTTTCATGGCAGAACACTCGTAGGTTTGCCATTGCCTGCCGATGGGTGACCGCTATTAGAAAAGTGTTTTTCTTTATTTGACTGATGTTTCCCCGAGGTTCCAATCGACGTTCTCTCTGTGAATTCCGAATGGTAGTCACGCACCAACCCATTTGGCTACGGCGGCCGCCCTGTTTAATTAAATTATATTAATATTTACTCGGTTTGGGTTGAAGAAATTGACGAATTTGGAAGAATTATTATTTATTTCATTCCAACTGCAAATGTTTTCAATAGCAACAAGCAAAGCATTTTGCATTAATTTCAACCTTTTCCGATTCTCATCAGATACAAAATGCACTGAAGTGAAGTGAAGCGAGAAAAGTTTTGAAGCAAGCTTCAACTCAACACTGCAGGACTCGGACCACGTTTTCTTTGGGCCATGCTTTACAGGTACGGCACAATTTGCAACTGACTTTTAGCATATTTGGTTTACTACATTAGTAAGAAAACTTAATCAGCCTTTTTACTTTTCTAACTACCAAGTACACATGTGCAAACATTGCACTCAAATTACACAATAACCGGAGCAAAATTTTCGTTGACCATAAAATATTTAAACTAAAATAAACTCCATAAGTAATGTTAAATAATCCAGCGTAGACAAATAATATGCCTCAGTGGTTTTATTTGTTGGCATATACAATAAAATTTAAAAGAACATAACTGATGTTTCCGATTGTTTTCCGTTTGCTTTATTGATTAACTCGTAATTATTTGTATTATCATTCATTTATAATACTAAAGCTAATTTTATCATTATATAAATATTAAACTTATAAAATAAAACCATACAGCTTTTAAACTAAAGAAAGCCGACAACATCCCGACAAAAAAATAACGCAGTATAAGTATAATATAAGTATTAGGGCGGGTCGATTTAAAAATCGCTCATTGCTCTGTGAAAATCGTATACTAGGGATCAAAATAAGAAACTTGGCCGAAGGAACCATACCTCTAAAACGAGTTCTGATGTCCCCCAATTTGGGTCGAACGAAAAATCCCACCTTGACTCATTTAGAGTGCTCCAATCGAGGACGGCCGATCCACCCATGCCAGTGGCACACCCCCTGGAGCTCCCTGGGGGGTTCCCCATACAATCATTTCAAAATATCACCATTTTTGGCCTTTACATGAGAAAAGAAACTAAAAAGTTCGACCCAAATTGGGGGACATCAGAATTCGTTTTAGAGGTATGGTTCCTTCGGCAAAGTTTCTTATTTTGATCCCTAGAATATGATTTTCACAGAGCAATGGCGATTTTTTTGCCTCCCCTCAAATCGACCCGGCCTAATAAGTATGCATACCAATTATGATATGGGCTGTAAAGCACGAGTGGATCTGTTGTTGGGCAGTTGGACCTGCAAGCAAAAAGGATCACTCGTTAAATAGTAACACAGTTTTTGATAAGGGAGTCGATTTGTCAAGAGAACAAGATAGCTGCTTACTGAGCAAACCTTTAGTAACTCTTTAGACTCAAGTATCAGAGCTTGATAATATGCTTTCCCAATCAATCTCAAATAGTAAGCTATCAAAATTGGAAAAATCACACTGCTGAGTAGTTACAGCTAACTACTGTGGAAACAATATGATAAAAAATTCAAAATATTTTTTGTGAAAAATGAAAATTCACCCTATCTTTTAACACACCTCGTATTTGTAAGAAGTTAATTTTTCAAACTACTATTTATTAGACGATTCCGCATGTCTATGTAATAGATTTTTCGTAACTTTTGGCTTATTGAAGCAGAGATTTACTCTAGAGAGCTGCAAGACATGAAAAAATGCTTCACTTTTTAGAGTTTGTCGCGTTGCTTGTTGCTGCTTGTTGCGCTGCTTGTTGCAATTGAAGACCAGATTGGTGTTGATACTGAGATCATAGCTGAAAATGAGGACGAGTATAATGAAGAGAAGTCTCGAGCGGAAACGGTGCTAGAAATTAGATTTCTGATGATGTAATGACAGACGCTCATATCTGAATAACAATTAACAAGTCATTAAATCAATTTATTAAATATAAAACATACCTATGTATGTACATATATTTTTGTACATAGAACTACGGTAAAAATAATAGTAGGTCAAAAATTTGACCAGCTTAATGTATATTGTTTGTTTTTTTATTGTTGTTTAATTAAATCCAAATTTCAAGCATTTTGTACAAAAATTTAAAAAAATTATCATAGTTTCACGCAATTTCTTCCGTACAAAGTATGTACAGTGATGGACAAAAGTTTACATTCACCCCTATTTCCGTTAGTTTGAAAGTCCATAAAGTTTATTGAAAACTGTTGACACAAAAAACTAAAAAAAAAGGAAAAAAAAGTTCCACAACATAAAATGACAAAGTTATGGGAGAACAAACATACGTATTTTTCTTTAGTGTGAAAACTTTAGATCCTAGAATCTTAGATATTTTATGGTTTTGCAGCATTTACTTGGTCCACCGTTAGCAGCAATAACCGCTTGAAACTGAAGTGGAATCGGGTTACCATCTGTTCCGATCAATGCAGTCAGCCCTTATTGGAGAGCGGTTCACTTCTTACGAGAGCATCACAATCTGGCTCAAAAGAACTCGAATTTTCGTCAGAGAAATCCGTATACTGCCTGAAAGATGGAGTAAAGTTCTAGCTTCCAATGGAACATACTTCACATAATATCATATATTATTTAATTGTTTAAATAATTCGGAAGGAACGAAAACGTATTCCCATACCCAATAACTTACAACTACTCAAACCAAATGATTTTGAGTGAAGGAAATCTTTATTTTGATTACGTGCTTATCTGTTTGTACAATAGTCCAACTGTCTAGTTCACAAGAGGCAAATTTGATTGACGTAGGGCACGATTTGCAAAAATTATAATTCTTTCGACAGGGTGCTTAATTTTGCGTCATCTTTTTCGCACGTCCATGTTTTTTGCTAAGTATTGCAATATTGAAACAATATGAGTATTTGGTATTCTCTTTATTTTGTTTGGAAAAGATGCGTCTTCTGGTCCATGGTCCTAATCCTGGCTAGGGAAATACAAATAATGGGGAATTCTAAGCCCCCTTTTAGCTTTCCTAAATGAAAAGCTGTTTAGCAGATTTAGTGCTATAGACATTAAAGATATCATGTAAATACAAACTACATAAATGCCGCAGCTTATGAGCAGTACGCATTCCAAACTGCAGAGAAATTTGCAGTATTGTATCTGTGGTTCTACATGCTGAGTTCAATACAAAAAGTTTTAATTCATGAGACAGATATCTTTCAACATTTAGCAATATTAATAGGTATTTTATATACGGGAGCCTTGGCAACGCGTTACAAAGGCTTCAGAAATTTCAGAGAACAATACACTAGAAAAATATCGAAAGAAAAAAACTACGAAGAAATTAATGCACTTACTCGTATTACTGTCATTATTAATCCTATAATATCATCACTTTCAAGAAGTCATACAGTAATATATGCATATACTATATATAATTGGCGCGTACACGCTTTTGGGTGTTTGGCCGAGCTCCTCCTTCTATTTGTGGTGTGCGTCTTGATGTTGTTCCACAAATGGAGGGACCTACAGTTTTAAGCCGACTCCGAACGGCACATATTTTATGAGGAGCTTTTTGATGGCAGAAATACACTCGGAGGTTTGCCATTGCCTGCCGAGGGGCGACCGCTATTAGAAAAATGTTTTTCTTAACTTTGGTGTTTCACCGAGATTCGAACCAACGTTCTCTCTGTGAATTCCGAATGGTAATCACGCACCAACCCATTCGGATACGGCGGCCGCTTCAATATATTTAGCGCCCAATAATTAAAACACAGTAAAATTACAACGAAAATGGCTTTATTGTTTTTCAAAATATTCTCCTTAAAAGTAAATAAACTTCAGCATTAGATTGAACCAATTTTTAAAGCACTTTTACCGCTCAGAAGTGGATACCTCCAAAATGAGTTGTTCGAAGGCTTCAACAGCTTCTTCGTAAGTCGAAAAAAGTTGGCTTCGCATTTTATTTTTGATATTTGGGAACAAAAAGAAATTATTAGGTGCCCAATCAGGGCTGTAAGATGAATGACCCATTAATTTGATGTTTTGAGTGCTCAAAAATTCTCTTGTGTAAGCCGATACTCAGGTGCTTCTAAGCTGCTTTTTCCGCGAACAACTTTTGTTGGATTAAGGTCGTCTTGGAACCGCCATACTGTCGATTGCTGCTTTGTTTCCGGCTGATATGCACCGACACGTGATTTGATTCTTTATACAAATCGACACGAGTTCTTGTTTGGGTAATTAGCAAATTATGCGCTATTATGCGTCTTCTTGACTTGGATGTATGCTACTCCAATTAATGCCCAAGGAGGCCTCTATTTCACATTCACATAACGATCTTGCGTTATCAATTGACGCACAGAATAGATTGTTTCTGGCACATCAACCGTTCTTGTACGGTCTTCACGAAATTCATCCTGCACAGATCGACGGCCACATTGGAAGGCGTTGTACCAGCGTTTTATGGTGGGTAAAAGTGATACTTCAACGCCACAAGTCGAAGTAAGTTGTTCAATGCACTCTTGTCTCGATAAACCATGTCGAAAATCCTAATGAAATGTCCCACGAAAATTATCACGAGTTAATTTCATCTTTTGAGCGAGATGAATTTTTCAACTCACTAACATAAAAAACAAAAAAGCTCGTAAGTGAAAATGTTCTATGTAAGTTTATGCTAAAAATACCAATCTTTTCGATAAAGATATAGAATTACAGCTCATCACACGGGGTGTTGCAAAGGCACAAAATATAAAAGGTGAGCCTCGTACAGACTACGAGGTGTGTTCAAAAAGTATCGAGAATTTTGAATTTTCGCAGGTTATGTATATTCGAATTTCGATTTTTTTGTGGCGATATGTTGGTGAGAGACATAACCACCGAGAAGATGTGATCGACGAAAAGCGTGCCGGACACCTAAGCACTTCAACAACAGACGAAAAAATTGATGAAGTGAAGAAAATGGTATTGGCTAGTCGTCGAATCACCGTTGGCTCGTGCCATTCGATTTTTTCAATGATTTGGGCATAAGACGGGTCGCCGCAAAATTCGTACCAAAACTGCTCAATTTCGACCAAAAGCAGCATCGCATGAACATTGATAATGAGATGTTGGACTCTGTCCGCGACGACCCAAATTTGCTCCAGAGGGTCATAACTGGTGACAAATCGTGGGTTTATGGTTATGACGTGGAAACCAAGGCTCAATCATCTCAATGGAAGCTGCCGCTCGAACCAAGACCGCGCGCCAGGTTCGACCGAATGTAAAAGTTTTGCTTACCGTTTTCTTCGATTGTAGCGGCGTTGTGCATCATGAGTTCTCGTCACAGGTTAAAACGGTCAATAGGAATATTACCTGCAAGTTATGCGCAATCCGCCAGAATCGCCCGGATTTGTGGAAGAACAAAAATTGGCTCTTACATCACGATAACGTCCCTGCTCACACATTGTTACTTGTGCACGACTTTTTGGCCAAAAACAACACACCAATGATGCCACAGCTAGCGTATTCCCCAGATTTGGCCCCGTGTTACTTTTTCTTGGTCCCGAAATTGAAGAGGCCCATGAGAGGACGACGCTACGCTACAATTGACGAGATAAAGACGGCATCGAAGGAGGAGCTAAACAAGATAAAAAAAATGATTTTTTGAACTGCTTCTAAGATTGGAAGAAATGTTGGCACAAGTGTTTAATATCTCATGGGATTACTTTGAAAGGGACAAAATAGATATTAATGAATGAATTAATAATTTTTGAAAACCCCCAAAATTCGCGATACTTTTTGAACACACCTCGTAAACCAATGGACAGCGATGTGTAACGTTAGTCGTTGTGCAAAAGACTCACCCCAAATTTTTAAATCAAAGCTTCATCATTTGTAGATTTTATAAGTTAATTTTAGCTTAATCTATGAAATTTCCCACTGCGCGCTGTAGAGCAACAACTTTCTGAATTATTTTTTTTTTAAATATGTAAAACTGACCAGCCCACTATCAATAAATCAATAATAAAATTAGTAGAAAAAAGCTTTCAACACTCATTATTTATTAATCAATTCTAGCCACTATTTTTCAGGACACTTTCTTCAGTTTTCTTAGGCACTACCAATTCATAAACTTCTATTGTCTTTTTCTTTAGTTCCAAAATACTAAAATAAAATTATTACATACTTACTAGTTATATGCACGTGACAATGATATATGTATGTATTCTAGATACATGTGTACGTGTAAGGGTGTAATGAATATATGTATGTATGAATATATCTCTAATAAAAAATTCATATACTACGATGTGGCATGATAAAAGTCGCATGAAATCATATAAAATTCGCATAAAAATCATATACAAGTCATTGAAAGAAGCATTTTAAATTAATCCGATGGCATGTGGACTATCCATTGCATTCAGTGTTCGTGAAAGGTACCGCTTGAACTTACTTAGCGCAAACAAAATAATTGCATAGATCACATACAAAACGAAAACTCCAGCAAATGTGGTTATGGCGCGCGCGGGAGTAGTCCAGTCCAAAATTGGATACACATAGTGATTGCCATATCTACAAAAAGGGAATATGGAAAAATAAAATCAAATTAGGTCTGAATAGCTGGTATACAAATTTACATAAATCATGATTTATGTAAGTATTTATATACTTATTTTTATATTTGATTGAAGTTTCATTAACTCCTATGTATGCACTTACTCATCCAAGCCGCCGGCGATAAAATAGACCACAGTGAACAGATAGTAGATTATAGGCAGTAGCATCCAATAGATGACATGTAGTACACGCACCGGAAATGCGACAACAAAAAAATCTACCAGCATAAATACTGAATTGAGGCAGTGTGTAACGAAACTGAGCACTGGATAACGCATTGGTTTGTCTAAAAAAATACAAAGAAAGCATTACTATGTGGGTTGTAATATTGATACTGATTTCGCTTCTGTATAAAGATTAATGTAATTACTGGTAAAAACTAAATCTTTTGTTATGCCAATTCAGCAAGGCCAACTTAGTTGTAAATTTATTTAGCAGACGAAATATTTGCTTGAACCTGGAAAAGATTCCAATTAATACTTCTAGACCGGCGTGAATTGTTGAGCCTCCATTTTTGCGAAATATCACCTCCCTAGGTGTGATGACCAAAAGCTTGATTAATCGTAATAGAGGTGGGGTAAAAGTGATGGCGTAAGCTGATTATGTGGTGGTAATGGTATCAGGACTGCGTCCTCTTACCATCAGAGGGATCATTCAAAGGGCGTTAGATAAGCTCAGTGAACCCACGATTGAACACACGTAAAACAGAACTCATGATTTTTGCCACTACCGTAAGATTCGGTAATGCCACTTATTAATGGACAAACTCTCTCAAGTTCACCCAGCGCAAAGTATCATACTTACGGGTAATTGGACTCCAAACTTAGCTCGAAACTGAACATTGAAGAACGGGTAAGGAAAGCAGAAATTGCATTGTATGCCTCTAACCTTAGTGTACTGTATAGTTGTATAAAGCGCTTATACGATCAATTTTATCATACGCATACGAAAGCTCAAGGAAGAGATTTAAAATAAAATATATAATTGTCGCGTGCACTTATGTTAAGAGCTTGGCCGAGCTCCTCCTCCTAATTGTCGTGTGATGTATGTCCTTGATGTTAGTCCACAAATGGATGGACCTACAGTTTTAAGCCGACTTCGAACGGCGAATGGTTTCAATGGTAAACCACCGAGTGTATTTCGGCCACGAAAAAGATCCTCATTAAAACATCTGCCGTTCGGAGTCGGCTTAAAACTGTAGGTCCCGCCATTTGTAAAAAAACATCAAGACGCACGTAACAGATAGGAGGAGGAGCTCAGCCAAACACCCAACAAAGGGTGTACACGCCAATTATATATATATAAACCGCTTTTTGAAAACTTCGAAGAGTTGGCCTGTACCGGCATAAACAATCGCACTGAGTGACAATAAAATGGTGCGAAAGCGCCAATTGGATTCTTGGAGAATCACCGTAGAATTACTAATTTAAAGCTAAATTAAAAAACCACTACTATCATAAAATATTATTTCAATAACTCTCACAAAGAAGACAAGTGAGGTTTTTATTTTTACTTAATTATTTCCTCTAAATGTTGACTGTTACGCCGGATCCACTCCGTTTCACTCGCTACAAAAGTAATATTGGAATATCATTAACGTCGGGAACGATATTTTCTTTTAGTGCTGAGATAGTTTCTGGTTTTGTTTCATAGACTTTACTTTTGAGTTACCCTCACAGGAAAAAGACCATAGGGGTAAGATCGGATGACTTGTATGACCAGGATATGTCACCGAAACGGCTTTTCAGTTTGTTAGAGAAGAAATCACCCAGTATCGCCTTCGTATCTCTGGCCGCGTGCGGCATGGCGCCATTTTGCTGAGACCATGTGTGTGTATTGAAGGAAGAATGTTCTCTCATTATTAGCCGAAAGTATGTAATCGTTCAGCACGCGCCGATAAGAGGCAACGTTCACATAAATTGCTTGCTCCCGACTACTTTCTTAAAAATACTTTCGAATTACTCCAATACACACTAAACAGTCACTTTGTGACTGTGATTTGGCTGTTTATGTTTTAACAGTGGATTCTGTTCATTGGGTGACCAGTAACGGCAATTTTTCTTATCTACACTGCCATTTACATGAAAATGAGGGTTCAACACTACAGGAATGCTTACGAAAATTGTAATCATTAGGTTTAAGCGCCTGCACGATTTAAATTTTGGAGGGATGAAGTCCAAAATCCTTCTGAATATTAATGCATAATAGTTTTTCGAAGTCTTAGGGTAGCCGCTCTCTTGTACACGGACTGATTTAGATTATTGGGAAAACTTGATGCGACTATTTCATTATTTTAATTTCTTCTCGATGTCCGGCTCTGCCGCGGCCATGGACTGTTTGCCACCGAACTTCGGCTGTTTGCTCCGAGCCCTTGCTCCCATGAACGAATGAAATATTCACTTGGAGCATCACGTAAACATTGAAATTTAAAACATAACTCTGCCACCGGACACCCTATACGAATAGCGTAGAAAACATGCCCTGGCGAGAGGCTAAAAGAGAAATGATTGCTTGAACCTTAAAACGATAAGGTATGCATGTATGTATGTAAGTATACGGTATTGGGTGTACAAAGAAATTTGTTACCTTTGCAACTTTTGAAAATTGAGGCTTGTAAGAAACCTTTAGTCCAATTTGTTCAAGTAATGTCGATCGATATTGATACGATTTTCACTGGCTGTAAACAGAACAAACTACACCCGACTTGGCTCGCAGATCATAGAAAGAATCGTGTAACAGATGAACAAGCAAGTCGTCCCAATTTGTTTTATTTCAGCACAATATTTTGTTCTATAAAATACGCAGCTCTGGAATTTTTTCAATTTTGTCTAATTCTTTACTGCAGTATTTTAATAGTCTAATTAATAATAAACTAATTAATAGATGTTTGCCATTTGTCATTACTTACTCATTTTCCCATGCAAGAAAATCCAATAAACTGTCGTAATAATGAGTGCTAACGACAAACCTACGCCATGACACCACCAGTAGAACTGCACCAGCTTCGGCGTGGGCGGTGGCTCTTTTAGAGTGCGCGCCTCAATCACCACGCTGCGTGCACCGCCCGAATTGAAATGCCATCGTGTCGCGAGTACAGCACCGCTTATCTGTGTCAAAAGGCACAGAATTATGCCCCAGTTTGTCAAGAAGATAAAGAGTTTGCCACCTGATAATTGCAAAACCAAGGATGCTGTGAATACAGAAATAAAGAAGCACGCCCAAATCCATTTGTACAGCAAAAAGTAGACGCTGCGCTCTTTGCTTTGCCACTGCAAAATAAAAGCAAAAACATTAATTACACACTCTTATACATGCATATGTATATATGTCATTTCTAAAGCATTATAATTATTAAATATATTTTTGATATTGTCCTACAAGTGGAGAGATACACAGTTTCATGTCGCCTCCGAGCGACATTTAAGTTTTATAAGAAGCTTTTTAATGACAGAAAAACTAGTACCCTCGGTGGTTTGCCGTGTGGCCATCGCTGTTAAAACTCGTTACCTATCAGTTGAGATACAAAATTAAGATCATCAGAAGCGAATAGGTAATTATTATTTATGTTATTAAGATGTTTTGTAAAGTTATCCTATTGAACTGCAGTTTGACCTAAATGGTACCAAATTCGCTAATATAGGATGGGCCATGTAAAATTTGCTTTTTGAATCGGCTATAAAAAACAAAAACTTATTAATATTTTTTCAAACTTATTTTTTTTAACTTGAAGCTTGAACATTGTCATTTATGAATAACAAGTAATATCGTTCAAATTACTACCACGACTGGCTTTACAGTAGGCCATTCGATCAACCCAATTTTTAAGCACATTTTCGATTGTTTGGGCTCCAATTTCATGAATGGGAATTGTCCTTAACGGCTCCCCACAAAAAATAGTCCAACGGGCTTAAATGACAGCTCCGAGGTGGCCAAAAGTTCGAGTGTAACTTTGGCAGTGTGACAAGTTGCACCGGCCTGTTGAAACCAAATGTCGTCCATGTCATCCTCTTCAATTTTTAGAAACAAAAACTCGTTGAGCATGTCACGGTAACGCTCGCCATTTACTGTAACCGCGGAAGAAGAAGAAGACTCACCACTTTGGAAATAGGTTTTCAATATTTCCCAATTTTGTTCAAGCGTATAGCGCCCCATTTCGTAAATGTCGAACCTTTAAGTAAATTATGAACACATTTGACATGTCATTTGTGTTGCCATTCTCAAAAAAATAGGTGGTTCAAAAACAAACGCTATATGGCCCACCCTGTGTCATCTGATTTTATACATATACATACATATGTACATATTAATTATTATTTATGTTATATGTACATATGTATGTATGGCCCGCTGAAAAAGAGCAGCCAAATATGACAAATGAGGCTTTCCTAACATAAGAAAAGGGAGTTGAAGCGCTGAATATTAGAGTTGCCACGAATAGTGAATTGGCCGAATACCGAATACCGAATATTCGGCAACGCTGTCGGCCGAAGCGCCGAATATTCGGCCGCCGAATATTCGGCACGAAATACATGCTTGTCGGGGGTGCGTTAGCTGGAATAAGTTGTGATGAATCTAGTAGTACCGATGACGATTCTTCTCCAATTCGTAAAAAAAGAAACTTGAATGAAAATGATAGAACTATGGAAATACACGACAGTTTCTGGAACTGCTTTGAGGAAGTCGCTACAGATAATATGCGAAATGCTAATAATGAGGAGGACGTGGAGCGGAATACTGTGGCAAACGAGTTGGATTTTTATTTGAAAACAGGTCGCCTAGATCGGAAGGCCAATCCTTACAAGTGGTGGTTAGCAAATGAAAACCAATACCCAAACCTTTCGAAATTCGCTAAAGTTTATCTTTCTTCTCCTGGAAGTAGCGTGTATAGTGAGAGGTTATTTTCTGAGGCTGGTAACATTTACGATGAAAAGCGTAATCGTTTGCTACCAAAAAATGCTGAAAAGCTTGTTTTTATCCATCACAACTTACCACTGATCAATTTTAAATACTAAAGTGTTGTAATTTGAAAATAAATACATAATTTTGAGTAACATAACGTGTCTTTTTTACATGATTTGGTATTCGGCGTTCGGCCGAATAGTACGTATTATTCGGCCGAATACCGAATAGCAAAAAAAGTGGCCGAATAGGCCGAGTACCGAATAGTTGCCGAATATTCGTGACATCTCTACTGAATATTTATTTATTTATTGCGCTTATGAACATGCAAAGCTTTTTATTGACGAATAAACAACATCCAGCTTAAGTTCTAATTAGAAAAGTGAATATCTATAAAATTGAGTTCAAAAGATTTTTGAAAACATTTATCGTGGAAGCAAAATCAATCCTTACATTTTTGAGATCTTATTAAATTTTAGTAGCGGGCATGTTCAGTTTTGTGATAATCCACATAAAAGAGTAAACGTGAGACTGTGTGAGTTATACCAGTTTGATGAATAATATCAGCGATGGGGTGAATAATGGGGTCATAACCACAACATGACATCATCGACCATAACAACCGTCCTGTTAGTTCTGCCTTTTCCAAACTGTATAAAAAGAGAAAAGCGATTGGGTCTGGTGGTGGACGAGGGCAAAACGAAGTACCTCCTGTCGTCAAACAAACTATCGGCGCACTCGTGTATCCGTACCCACGTCACTGTTCACAGTTATGATTTTGAGGTTGTGAAAGACTTTGTTTATTTAGGAACCAGCATTAACACCGATATTGTTATCGTCAACCTTAAAATCCAAGGTAGAATCTCTCTTGCCAACAAATGCTATTTTGGACTAAGTAGGCAATTAAGTAAGTAAAGTACGCTGGCTGGGTCATGTCGTCCAAATGGATACAAACGCTCTGGCTTTGAAAGTATTTGATGCGGTACCAGTTGGTGGTAGCAGAGGAAAAGGAAGACCTCCTCTTTGCAGGAAATATCAGGTGGAGAAGGACTTGGCTTCACTTGGGGTGTGAAACTGCCTCCCTGTTAAACTCGGCCAAAATCGCGTAAGCGGCTATCCGCAACTTTGCTCTCAGTGATTTAACAGAATTGCTGTGTTTTTTTTTTATCCTAAGGGGGAATCTTACATAGACACCGTCAACATAGACGGCATGCACGATTCATACTACTCGCTAAAGACGCACCACATTTGGTACCACGCACAGTCAGTATTATCTTACTAAACTGAACTTACGAAACAGTCTACCACGTACTAATCCTTTAACTCCGACCTCTATAACTTTAATTTGCCCTGCGGGCCCGCGTCAGGCATTTTTTCGCAGGGAAAGGCTGGACCATTTATGTCTCTGCACATACACATTGGTCTACTCTCCCTTATTTGGTTGTCCCCTTTCTGTGCTGCGCTCCCATTCTTTAATTTTGGCCCACACTAACTTCAATTGCAACATGTGCTTTTCTATATTGCTTGGAGTAATTCTTTCTTTAACTATCGTTTCTATACACGGACACATATATCGGGCAGGAAACGAAGATACTCTGTGGGCAAAAAGTAAGGGGAATGTATTTGTCAAACTTCGCGGGATTAAAATTTCGCTCTAGTTATTTTTTTCATGAGTTGGCAGCACTGTTAATAACATCTGGGCCAACTTTCATGTGAATGCCATTATCAGTAATATATTTACGCTTGTGTTTACCAAACGACCAAGAGAGCATTTTTCGATTTTCACAATGTCAGATTTGATTGAGCAGAGAAGTGCCATCAAGTTTTGTTTGCGGAATGAAATTTCGGCTGCAGAAACGTTTAGCATGTTGCAGAAGGCATTTGGTGATTCGACCATGTCGCAGAAAAATGTTTATAAGTGGTACAAAGACTTCAAAGAGGGTCGAGAACGTGTTGATGACTTGGAGCGTTCCGGACGACCATCGACGTCAACAGATGACCATCGACGTCAACAGATGACCAACACGTCAATAAAGTGAAGGAGTTAGTGCTCAAAAATCGTCGGTTGACTGTTAAAGACCTTACTGACATGATCGGAATATCAGAAGGATCTATGAAAGACCATTTGGGCCTACGAAAAGTCAAATCTCGTTTGGTACGGAAAACTCTCATTTTCTTTGAAAAATGTCGTCGCGTTGATGTGTGTGAGTCAATGCTTTCAGACTATCAGGACAAGCTCAAATGCATCATTATGGGAGATGAGACTTGGATTTATGCTTACGACCCTGAAACAACCGACCAATCAAGCGAATATCGTGCGAAAGGCGAGGCCAGACCGAAAAGAGCACGTCAAAGTCGTTCAAAAATAAAGGTCATGATGACAGTTTTTTTCGATTTTCGTGGTGTGGTGCACTATGAATTGCTTCCACCTGGCCAAACTGTTAATAAGGAATATTATTTGAGCGTTATGCGTCGTTTACGTGAAGCAATTCGTCTAAAAAGACCAGAATTATGGGCCAACAACTCTTGGTTTTTGCATCAAGATAATGCACCGTCTCACATTGCACTCGTTCTTCGTGACCATTTCGCCAAAAATTCCACGCGTATTGTTCCGCAACCACCGTACTCGCCTGATTTGGCTCCGTGTGACTTCTGTGACTTTCTTAAGTAGCTAGAACTATAAGCCATTTACATCAGTCTGCAAAGCCGATTTGATGTGCAAACTATCATCAACTACGCCAGCTCCAAAGCCATCAACTACAAGAGCTCCAAAGTTAATAATAGAATCAACAGCTGGGAAGTAACACCTAGAAGTTTCCGAATGGTTAACATAATTAGAGCGACCCTCAGAAGACTGTAGAAGAAGAAGAATGTAACACACGCTAAAAAAAGAAGCTTCAAATAATGAAATTACTCAACTTACGATTTCTTAGATTTTACATAGTTCCAAAAAGACTTGGGAGGTAAACTTAGACTCAGACTCGAATTTTTTTATTAGAAAATAATGATTCTCAGTCTATGGAAGAAACCTCCAGAATGACGATATCAAAACTGCAATGCCTAGGAATTTGACTTTCCTCACAAATTCTCAAATAAATGAGTAGATGTCTATTATTGCAAACATAAGTGGGCTGGAACATTTCCAGGAAAGTCATTAGAATACAAATAGTGCCTTGGTAGTATCATATTTTACGAGTATTTGAAAAGGAATTCAAATGTAGTTACATAAACCAGAATGTTCTGAAGCATTTTCAATGTAAAAGTGGCCTGAGTGCCCATCCCACTCCCAAAAATAAAAAAATATATGATCTTGAATGACACGTGATATCCACCAATATCTTGTAACAAGGAATACTAAAGGCCTTGTAAAGGCAGAGGAAATTTCGCCGTAGATGATATTGAATGGATGCTTCATGAAATCTCATGAGCTTCAGCAAATACAACAGCGAGTGCAAGTTTACATTTTGTTAATATTTACGCACACCTTTAGTTTGAGCTAGCAATGCCCTTTAGACATGTCGAACTGCCCACGATGTGGTTCACCAAGTTTAATTCGATAGTCTTCTAGCGCGGCATTTTCTTATTGGGTGTGATTCTGTAGCATCCTCGAAATATTTTCCTGTTATTGCTAATATTTTTGCAGGAAACGTCGATTTTTGTATCACTGACGTATTCCATACTCTATTGACCGGCTAATCAATATTAGTTTAAAGTTTATTTTATTGATATTTCATTTTACTGATACTATTTTTTTTACGTAATAACACAAACACTAAAATTTAAAAAAATTTATTTAATAAAGCGTAATACTAATGATTATTATCTTTTTTTTTAATTAACTGGGAATGCAATCATATTCACAAGCACATTGTAACAAGTTAATCTCATACTCTGAATGACTGACATTTAAAATACTTTGTATTTTTCCACATCACGTTGTAATCAGAGTATACAGATTCCCTTGCCTGCTCGCTGTATTTAACTATTACTTATTTTCATAGCAAAATGCAATATACTTATACTTTCGACGTAACAGGTAGTCTACTTGTTGTTGTTGTTTCATGTTCTTTATTTCATATTAACTTAGAATGGCATAATAATAAACAACAGAACGTACGACTATGACGAAAGTTGGGAGTATAATAAAGAAAATATTATTTTGGCACATAGTCATTTTTTATATTCAATATTAAAAAAACAAAACTAATCCTAAAATTAAAAAAACAAATATATAAATTAATTAATTAATCAGTACACAACAAGTAACAAGATTACGAGAATTCATTAAGAATATAATTCATGGCGCTTACACCCTTTTTGGGTGTTTGGCCGAGCTCCTCCTCCCATTATATGACGTTCGTCTGGTTGTTGTTCGACAAATGGAGGGACCTACAGTTTTAAGCCGACTCCGAACGGCAGATTGTTTTATGAGGAACTTTTTCATGGCAGAAATACATATGGAGATTTGCCATTGCCTGCCGAGGGGCGACCGCTACTAGGAAAAACTTTTTCTTCATTTGGTGTCTCACGGAGATTCGAACCAACGTACTCCGAATTTCGCATAGTAGTCACGCACCAGTCCATTCGGCTACAGCGGCCGAGTTAAGAATAATCTCCCTTTATTTGAGGCAGCTATATACAATTTTGTACAGAGCTTTATAATCCCTAAAGTTCAAAATCAAGTTTACATAGGTATATTTAAGAGATACAATGTCCAAAATGTTCACAACGTAATTTTTGTGTAGGCAGGACAGGAACCAATGAAGTGCTGAATATTTTCTGGGACTTCCCAATTACAAATTGAACAAGCGGTACAAGTTAATTTTTTAAAAGGCATTGCGTTCAGATTAAGTCACTCTCCACATGCACGACATATCAAATTTATAGCATAAGCAGACAAGTCGCCACTGAAATAGCTGATGTTTGTAAGTGATAGACCAGGATACAAATCGTGAGATGTAGATTTTTTGACTGAGTTTAAAAATGCCGAGTATTCTTTGACATTTATTTTTTTTATAAACTCCGGAATATAAGTCCTCAAGGAAGCAGAGGAAAAGACATTTTGAGGCTCCATATTTAATGTTTGCGATAAATCTTTCCATTTTTTTACCCAGTGTACACCAAGGCGCACTGGGATATGGTGAAGTCTGTCACTTGGCAAAGAAAAACCGTGCAAAACGTAATACATATGAGCTCTAAGAATATGCAAATATTGCGGAAATAGATTGGTTTCAATGTGGGCCATGTAATTGGAAGTGTTTGCAGGTAAAAAGATCAGTTTTTTTAAGAGAAACGCAAAAGTCTCTCTACTGGCTCATATTTTTCTACACCCCAGAATTGGTCATCATAAAACAGAATCGATCTTGAGAACGCATTAAAAATGTTTAGTTTTTTTAGAAATGGAAATCTGAGGGTTATTTATACTCGTATACATATAAGTATCGTATTTTAGCCATGTAGCATTTATTGCTGTTTTAGAGTCGGCAAGCTTTAATTCCAAATACTTCGTGTAAGACAGTTTGTAGTTAACCAATACGCCAGGATATTTATATTCATTAATAGTCATTCTCCAAACTTCCAACTGTAGGAAGCGGGAATTCTGGTGACTTAGGCAAATTAACTGTAAAACCCCATTGAAAGCTATAATCTCGTATTGCATTGACCATATCCTGTAGGTCGGTCGGAGACTCGACAAGAAGCACTAAGTCTTCAGCGTACATTAGAAGTTTAATGCAACGATTAGACACATTTATTCCACCCGGTAGGAATTTGTTTAAGTCATTTAACTACAAGGAAATCAAGATCGGTCTTAACAGCCTACCTTGTCTAACTCCTTGATTTACAAAAAGAGAGGGGGAGAGTTCTTCTTGCAGATTTGTTGTATCTTTGTAAAAAAGTTTTAGAATTTCGATTATATGGCTCGAAAGGTCATACGATGCAAGGTTATAAAAAAACATATGTAACTCGTGAATAGTATCGAATGTACTTGAGATGTTGACTTGACAAAATGGAAATTTGTCTTCTTATCCTTAAAGTTTAGATGGACAATTGAACACAGGTTAAAACGATTATCTATTGTTGAGTATCCTCTCCGAAAACCTGCTTGAAATTCAGTAATTATTTTGTTCACATCCGCCCTAGAATATAAATTTCGTATCACAAATATGGCTCTACCCCAACTATCATTTGAAATAAAATTAGAGAAAACCCGGTCCAAAACAGGCTTGATAAAAATAAACTGTTTTTCTATGGAAGCTTGGATGAGGTATTAATTAAGTATGAACTTTGAAATACTTGATTTTAAGTAGCCTCAAATGTAAACAAAACAACCGTGAAGAAGGAAATTAGTTTCAAATATTTCAAGGGGTACATCGATTTGAATATTAAAAAAGGAAAAGTAACCAAAGCGTCATTACTTGCACTTTGGAGAGTGTTGCTGGAAATTGATTCCCACTGATTCTCTGGCAATAGTAAGAGTTTTTTTCAATATGCATTTTTTATTTATCTAAGACATGTGCCTGGGTATGTCAGACTTGAAACAAAATTGAGGAGAAGAAGAAGATATGTAAGACCTTGTAATTTCCCTTGCTAAGGAATATAACCTATGCCCCAGGCTTGTCTAAAGAGATATGAGAAACGCTGCGGAATTATTATCACATCGAATGCATTTTATTCCATAACTCGCATTTAAGTTACAATGTCCAAACGAAAAATTTAAAGGATGAAAAGTTAAAAATGGTATAACGAAAACCCGCTTCATCGCACCAACGCACTTAAGCAAAAACACCAATACACTAACCAAAACACCTTATAGCCACTAAAAACACACCTGCAGCTTGCCAGGACAGCAGGTAAGAAGAAAAATTGCGTTACCTAAGTAGATATTCAAGTTCAAATAAAATATACCGCGCTATGTACTCCGTTTCCATTGAAATCGGTTATTCCCATAAATGTGCTGACACTGAGCACAGTTTCATGAGAATTTCACTGTCAGCTTACATTGTAAACTTAAGCAGTAGATGCATTTGTTTAGTTACCTGTAACTTGCCTTAAATTGGAAAAGTTAATGGAAATACCATAGATGGCAAAATTTAAATAATTTGAATTAAACCTTACACTTTGAAGCAAAACTTTTTTGTTTTTCTGTCTATTCTGAGGAGAATATTACGTGGATCCTGAAATTAACCAAAGGAAAATCAGTGTACACTGATTTGATAAATGAAAAAAAAAAATTGAATTATTTGGGTTTTAAAAAGTGAGATTTTAGAAAATTAAGAACAAATTAGTGGAATTAAAGTTGAAAAGTCTGTGCATCGGACCTTATGCTAAATATGGTCGGATGAAATTATGCCTGCCAATTGGAATTTAAGTGTGCTTTGCCCAATCCAAAAGAAGGGTTGTCCTGCAAAGTGCGCCAACTACAGCGGTAAAGTAAACATCGCATAAAAAGTCCCATCGGGCGGGCTGTGTGAAAAGCTGAAACCTATTTTCAACCAACTGATTGGACTTTATCAGTATAGCTTTAGACCTGGAAAATCCACCATCAAATATTCACAATCCACCAAGTTTGTGAAATCAACTTGTGAAAAGAGAATCGACACACACCATCTTTCCGTTGATTTTAAAGTTGATTTCCATAGCACTAAAAGAGTTCCATGAATGCCACGATGTCTGAATTTGGTATCCCTACACAACTAATACGGCTGTGCAAAATGATGTCGAGCAATATCGTTAGCTCCGTCATTATCACGGAGAAGAAGAAAGAATCCATACAGAAGGAAAGTCAATGGTGACATGCTTCCACTCATTTTTAAGGAACAGAAAATGAAATCAAATGCACTACTTCCTTCATAGTGAAGAGTCAAATTTTAAAGGGTGAAGAATGAAGCTGATTTTATGCTGCGTGAGCTAAATAACTATAATAGTATACATATAATATTTACATACATATAATATATATTGGGTTAGTAATAAGTTCATATCGTTTTTATATTTTCGTTATTTTATAACGATTTCTTTACTGTTTGGTAAAGGGTAAGTATTCATTCGATAGAACTCTTTCTGCTCTACAAAACTATGTTAATTGTATTTTAGAGTTATTTAATTTTTTAATAGTTTTCAGGCTTAGAAATGAAATACCCAGGGGGCAAAAATCAGCTTTTTCGAAACCAGTCCTTCTTTGATTTTCATCGAGGTCAAAAAGCTGCCGAAGCAGCCCGCGACATTTATGGAGAAGAAGTCATAGGCGAGCCTACAGCACGGAAATGGTTTGCAAAACTCAAAAATGGTGACTTTGACTTCGATGGCACGTCCCGCAGCGGAAGACTTTCTGAATTCGATGAAAAACCAGTCGTGAATTGGCGGAAGCAATGAACTGGGATCATAAAATGATTCTCAATCACTTTCATTCAATGGGATTTACCGAAAAAATCGGAGCCTGGGTGTCTCACGAGCTCAACGAAAAAACACAGAAAGTCACCTTCAAATTGCTTCTCAGCACCTCGCTCGCCATCGAACAACACGTGGTCATAAACAAAGGTTTTTGTACCGAATCGTCACGGGTGATGAGAAATGGTGCCCATACTCCTTCATATGAAGCAAAGAAAAGAGTTGGTAGCTCCAGGAGACACGCCAAAGCCGAGAGTCAAGCCGGATCTTCATCCAAAGAAGATTGTGATATGTGTTTGGTGGGACTGGTAGGACATGGTGCACTGGGAAATGCTCGAAAAGAATGACACGGTCAACAAGCAGCTCTATATTGCCCAGCTACACCGCATGAATGAGGACATTCAACTGAAAAGACCTGATCGATATGGTCAAACCATACTCCTTCACGACAACGCCCATGTTGAACAAGTCGTCAAATCCGTTCTCCAAGAGCCCGAATGGGAGGTCCTTCAGCATTCGCCATATTCTCCGGACCTTTCACCGACCGATTACCATCTGTTCCGCCCCCTGTTAAATCATATGAAGGGCCTTACCTTCGATAACGTAGAGGTCCTTAAAAACTGGTTCAACAAATTCTTTGACACCAGACCAGGCAATTTTTGGCGAAACGACATCAACAAATATAATTGATTAACCTATTGACATAATTATTGTTTTTTGTTTATTCAAGAAGTAATCAAGAAGTAATTAATTACTCCGTCTGTTCAAAAATTGTGCCGAAAATTCCGTGAATATCACGATTCTGCGGGCGAGGTCAAGTATGCTGCCCTGTGAACAAAGCTTTTCATCTACTTCAATCTCAATTTAGCTATATCCTTAATTAATTTATAATCCCACGAAAAAAATTGTCACGTTTATAAAATATTATAAGCTTGTTTAGGACAGTATGTGCCAAACAAATGAACTCTGTAGGCTTTTGACAAAATATACTTCTTTCGACATTAGATCTGTAAGTCAAGTTAACAATAGCCCTGGCCTATCAATCAAATGCTAAACGCAAATAAATTTTCTATAATGTAATCATATAGGATAGAAGAATACTGAGTCTAGTACGAGAAGAAAATAGTCTCTATCGCATCAGATATAATAACGAGTGCAGTTTGTTTCATTGCGAAACAGGTTTTTTACTCAAAAATGCATTACTCAAAAACAACTGATTTTAGCAACATTCAGCTCAATTGAAGTTTGAGGGGTCCTCTTGATTTGGAAAAAGTTAAAAAAAAATACACTTTATGAAATATTGAATTTCGAAAAAATTACGCACTTTTTGTTTTTTTGCAAAATAAAGCATTTTCAACTACTTTTTTGCTATTGTATGTACATCGTACAAGTCGCTCGTGCAAGTAATGACGATCATTTTGAACCCAGAATCATTAAAATCGGTTCATTTTTGACAAAGTTATGAGCAACTGACAGCAAAATTGCCGATAAATCTTGAAAAAAATTTTTTTCGGGCGAACAAAAAAATACGTGTCTCATTATTTTGACCAGAGAGCAACAAAAAAATCCGTTTCAACAATATTTCTGCTTTGTTTATCATTTTAATTTCTCAATCTCATAAAAACCCACCCGATATTACAGTAGAACTGTAATTTTATTTCCAAATAGGCAGTTTGTTTTACCTGCCAAAAAGGATTCATACAAATATTTCTTGTTATAACTGTTAATTGTACATATGTACATATGTATTTTACTTTGATTTTGAGTTGAATGCGTGCACAATGAAGTTTATTTATTTATTACCGCTCACTCTGATGCAACAAAGGTCAAACAACTTTTTTTTTATTTGGGATTATTGCATTTGTTTAGAACTTTTCCTTACTCAAAAATAGCACAGAAGACTATTTCGTAACGGAATTTATCTCACGAATAGTGAAAATATTTTCGTATGCACAGTAATTCTAAATTTTCACGATCACTCTAGATTTCATTGTTTTTGCAATTAATTTAAACAGAGACACGTTTTTTTCTGTTACTCTAGGTTAGGAAAATTTTATACCCGTATGTATGTATGAACGCATGGATATATTTTTACCTGTGATCGATAAAACTGATCCAAATGGTTGTAGTTGAAGCCAAATTTTCTCAATTTAAATTCATTCAAAAAGCTGCGGGCAAAACTCTGCTTCATTTGCATTTTTATTTAATTGCACAACTTTTTTCCTTTTGCTTAATTTTTGTTGACCGCACTTCAGAGGCACGCGTTAACGCAAATAAGGCGCGCGAACAATGACGTATTATGTATTACGTTGCGTTAACAACAATAATAAACTGCGAGCAGCAACCGAGCCAAACTGCACTGAGTTGTCAAAATATTCGTAGCCAAGGCAAAATTTCCCTCGGGTACGGAACATTTACGCGAGACAAGCCGAACGCTTTTGGTTACTTTCAAAATATATTTGTATGTATGTTTGAAATTTACATTCGCAACGATCTTGTAAAGCACATTTGTTTAATTAGGTGGCGAGAAGGCTAGTATGTTTGAAGAGCCCAACGAGAATGAATTTTTTGCACAGTTGGCATAAATATCTACAAAATAATGTAAAATTCAAAATTGATAAGGGAAATGAGGCAACACAAGAAATGCACAATGTAATAATTTTATATATCTATATATATATTTTTTTTAACTTTTCTATAATTTTCCTTTTAATTAAAATTTTATGATTTCTCAAAATTTTACTCAACAATTTCTGTTATTCACTATTCCAACAATTCACGGCGCGCACCAACAGCTCCGAACGACTCTTTATCTTCTTGCTTTCTGTTCTTCTTCAAGACGAGCTAAACGATCGCATCACTGTTCGAACGTGAAATGCGAAATATTTATATTGACTTTTTATTATATGTAATTGATCACGGTGTAGTGTTCTAATTTAATTAAAGAGAAGCACATCCAATGAAAAAGACTCTGAAGTATTCAATAAAATGAGAAAAATACTACAGTAATAGGGGTAGGCTCAATTTGTTATTAGTGTCTAATTACGTTTAGCTTTTACCCCTCGTGCAGTGTATTTTTCGTGCGATCCGCAACAGATAGTCTCGTGTCACATTTCAGCATTGCACAGCGACGCTGCAGCGATCGTTAAACCTCTGGCCTTTCGCAATGCCAATATCAGCACGAAATGGTCTCCCATTGCTTCCCCCCACCAAGCTATAGCTATGGAACGGGTGTGAAGATAGATACGCGAAATCTTTCCTAAAACAAGTTGTTCAAGTAAACACATGATTTCGATATATCTATCCAGTATACTCTGGCGCATTGTAATACAAAGGCAGCCAGGGCGTCAATTCTCGTTCTGTGTAAACGTAAAGTGAGAAAAAGTTTTCATTTTAGTTTTCACAGACACTTTTCACTCTGTCTTTTCAGAAGCGATTTTTTTGCGATTCTCGTTTGTGCCATTCATGTTCCGTTTCCATTTTAACCATCAAGCTTTTGCAAGTGTGATGTTCAAATTACAAATGAAATTTGGTTTAAAGCAAGAGTAAATTTAAAGAAAATATGTCGCAAATAATTATTTTGCTTGATTTGGAGCAAAGAGTTCGTAATGAGGAAAGGTAAGATAACACTTTTTCGTAAATTTAATCCTTTTTTTGAAAATAATTTAATATTTATAGGAATTTGTTGATAGTACTGAGACGCTCACTTCGCGATGGACCAAATCCAGCAACGATGTGGTTTATTTAGAGGACTTTCAGGAATCCGAAGTACATGTACCCTACAAATATTTTAAGTCGTGATATTTTGAGCATTGCAAAAAGGCAACTTCTGCAAATAGTGGAGGACGCTTTTACCAATAACATTCAATTATAAATTTATTCACATTCATGTATGTACATATGTTTTCCATTCGTTTTTAGCAAAAACGTTTATTCATAAGCTACATTTGTTTGAAACTATTTTTTAATGTAATTCAATTATACCAAATTATTTAAGCATCAAATAAAAATACTTTAAATAATCTCTTTTTCTTTGGTAAGAAATATTAATCATAAGCATTAAATATTCATAAATGCATATAGTGGAGCCCACACAAAGTGGTACAGTGCTCAGTTTTACAATATTTACTACATTTTTCGTGTGAAATTGTTTTTTCGTTAATTGTTTAAGTTAATATATTAGTTGACACCCCCTTAAAAAACTACAAACAACAAGCGCACACGCCCACAAACTACTTTCCTCATGTTAAAGCTAGAACACAACCCGAAATATATATAATATATAATTGGCGCGTACACCCTTTTTGAGTGTTTGGCCGAGCTCCTCCTGCTATTTGTGGCGAACCTCTTGATGTTGTTCCACAAATGGTACACAACCCGAAAAGCTGTTCGGAAAAATAGACCTTGACAGTGATTTTGAACTATAAAAATCTGTTTTAAAAAATATCATAAAAGCTGTGACAGTTTTTCAAATAAATACAGGAAAAATAAATTTTAATATAAAAAGGCAAGTTAACAACTTAAAAATCTAGTCGCAAACAGAAGGAGATCAAGAGTGCGACTTGATATTAACCTGATATTCACTTTTATAAAATTAGAGTTTATTCTACAACAATAAAAATATAAATCCTAGCTTAAAACTTTGTGCAAGTTAAAAAAACCACCCAAAATTTCATCAAATTCTTCAATTTTTTAAAGAAAATTTTTAAAAACTTTTCGGGTTATGTACCCACGCAACTATACTCGCACTTGCCGCTTGCCACGGATCTCCTTCTTCATTTTTTCATACACAAATTGTAAGTGAAAAAAAATTTTCATATGAAAACATTTGACACTTCTTTTCATTTCACGTTTACACAGAACGAGAATCGACCCCCAGAACAACAAATCGTGGAAATTTAATGGGAAATATTCCGTGTGCCTTGCGAATTTAAATTTGCCCTTACGAAATTTATATTCCTTGCTCGGTTGGCGCGCGCTACTATATTGGCTTAAATTAGCTACACCTTTTTAAACTTTTTCACAAAACTTTTTTTTTTAGCCAAGCGAGCACAAACTAAATGCAATTATCGCTTATTTTGGGAGTATTTGCATTTGTTTACGCATTTTTCCTAATCAAAAATAGCACACAATACTATTTGCAACGGACCTCACGAACACTGAAAACAATTTCGTATGCACAAAAGTTCTAAATTTTCACAATCACTCTAGTTTTCAATGTTCTTGCAAGGAATTCAACCAAAGACACGTTTTTCTGTTACTCTAGGTTAGGAAAATTTTATTGCAAATCAAGCCTGTGAACACACATGTATGTATATATATTTACCTGTGATCGATAAAACTGATCCAAATGGTTGTAGTTGAAGCCAAATTTTCTCGATTTAAATTCATTCAAAAAGCTGCGGGCAAAACTCTGCTTTATTCGCATTTTTATTTAATTGCACAACTTTTTTCTTTTTGCTTAATTTTTTTGACCGCACTTGAGAGGCACGCGTTAACGCAAATGAGGCGCGCAAACAATGACGTAGTATGTATTACGTTGCGTTAACAACAATAATAAACTGCGAGCAGCAACCGAGCCAAACTGCACCGAGTTGTCAAAATATTCGTAGCCAAGGCAAAATTTTCCTCGGGTACGGAATAGCTACGCGAGTCGAACTGAGCGTTTTGGGCTACTTCCAAATAAACCGTTTGTATTTTAGCAGTATACCAAAATATGTTTGTATGTATGTATGAAATTTACATTCGCAACGATCTTGTAAAGCACATTTGTTTAGTTAGCTGGCGAGGAGGCTAGTATTTTTAAAGAGCCCAACGAGAATGAATTTTTTGCACAGTTGGCATAAATATCTACAAAATAATGTAAAATTCAAAATTGATAAGGGAAATGAGACAGCGCAAGAAATGCACAATGTAATAATTTTATATACTTTTTTTTTTAACTTTTCTTTAATTTTACTTTTATTTGAAATTTAATAATTTCACAAAATTTACTTGCTTTGTAGCTCAACAATTTCTGTTATTCACTATTCCAACAATTCACGGCGCGCACCAACAGCTCCGAACGACTCTTTATCTTCTTGCTTTCTGTTCTTCTTCAAGACGAGCTAAACGATCGCATCACTGTTCGAACGTGAAATGCGAAATATTTATATTGACTTTTTATTATATGTAATTGATCACGGTGTAGTGTTCTAATTTAATTAAAGAGAAGCACATCCAATGAAAAAAACTCATGAAGTATTCAATAAAATGAGAAAAATACTACAGTAATGTGGTAGGCTCAATTTGTTATTAGTGTCTAATTACGTTTAGCTTTTACCCCTCGTGCAGTGTATTTTTCGTGCGATCCGCAACAGTTAGTCTCGTGTCACATTTCAGCATTGCACAACGACACTGCAGCGATCGTCAAAACCTCTGGCCTTTCGCAATGCCAATATCAGCACGAAATGGTCTCCCAGTGCTTCCCCCTACCAAGCTACAACCATGGAACGGGTGTGAAGATAGATACGCGAAATCTTTCCTTAAAAAGGCTGTCCAAGTAAGCACATGATTTCTATATATCTATTCAATATTCTGTGGCAAATTATAAAACAAAGGCAACCGGAACAACAAATCGTGGAAATTTAATGACAAAATTTATATTCCGTGTGCCTTATGAATTTAAATTTTGCCTTATCCGGTTGGCGCGCGCCATTGGCTTAAATGGGCTTTACTTTTTTAAAACTTGGAGATGGAGCCAATATTAACATTACTGATGAACGCTACAAGTGAATGATTCGCAAATAACTTTCTTTAAATTTTTTAGTACCCCACAGACGGTACAGTCAGCAGACATACGTTTACGTACATTTAGTTCCGAGTTATTCCGGATTCTACAGCTACCGTCATCCATTTTTATTGATTTTTAAATTATTTATAGAAACTAAGTGCATAAAATGATACTAAGGAATAAAAATATTGGATACTGTAATTCTGTGAGTATTTGCTAAAAAAAGTATTCCTCTAAAATAACACCCGTTACATTTAGTCACTTGACCAGAAGGCATACGCCCATCTGCCCAGTGTGCTCTTCGCTTCTCCGTGAGTACAAGCCCCTTCATGCAAACGTGTGTTAAATATTATATTATTTTTATTTATTAAACTTATAATAAATTAAAAATTTAAGAGAGTGTACATGAGCAGGGCTACAAGGCCGTCAGCTCATTTTTAAAATTTGCTTGTGATCTATGTATGTATATAAGTATGTATGTATATAAGTATGTAAAAAGGCGAAGGTGTGAATGCAAAGTTCTTTACTTAACTATAGAAGTATGTCTCTATTAGATGACGATTTTTAACCCTTTCGCGATATTGTTGCCATATGGCAACAGTAAACTTTAAAAGGCCGTCAACACTCTCTTGTAAAAAATATCAACTTTTTTGTTACATATTTTCAAAAATTGAAGTTTAATGGTTAAACATAAATAAAATAAATAATAACCGCCCATTATATATCGGTAATACAACATTTTTAAAGAAAGCCTTCTGGCATATAGCACTTCACTCTGAAATTTGTATTTTGCATTTTTAGATTTTTGAGGCATTTTGGGCAAATGTTTTCAACAATTTTTGAATAAAATATATAGAAAAATGTTCAATCTGTCATTTGGCATATAAATATTTTTTTGCTAGCAGCTTTAAAAGCTGTGCTAGTTTTTAAAACTAAGCTTGTTGCCATATGACAACAAATTTCTCGTAAGGTTTTAACTTGCATTGGATTGCAGAAGAAGTTTATTTGCGATTGAAACGAATACACAACATTTGTTGCCATATGGCAACATTAAAAAAAATCACTTAACAAAAAAAAAAAAATTATTTGTATTGTTATTGGTCCTAAAATAAATACTCAGACAAAAATTTGGATTTTTTGGATGGCGCAATAAAAAGATGTACCGAAAGGGTTAATGTGGATATTAACTTATAAATCGTATGTATGCCATCCTTGGAATACAGTGAGCGGTTTTCTAAGAGCGTGGGCTTTCCAACTCCATTTCCAGCGTGTTAGTTAAGAGAATTAAGGGGTTATATACCTTGTGAGCCCGAAAAAATGGGCGATTGTCATAATTTTTTTTAAATATGCTTTAGAACTTTTATTCAAATGAGGCATATATCATACTTTTGGTGTTTTTATTTTAAAAAATGTTATTCGTTATTGTTGATATCGCCCTCCCCCGAAACGCTGTTTTTTTAAAGAGGCTTGCGGTGATCACGGTAGCGCATGAGCAGATCAACTGAAATCAAAAAAATTAAATGATTATTGTAGGAAAATGTTTTTTAGTGAATCTGAACGGTTTATTTACCCAAAAAAAAAATGTCTCAATATGAAAACCGCTTTGCACCAAAAAAACGATTTTTGAGGGGTTGAAAAATTTATAAAAAAATTTATTCCAGCGAACTATGCAAATATTTATAGAAAGTGAACCGTTCAGATTCACGAGGTTGTAACTTCGAATAATTAAAAAGAAAGTTTATTCAAATCGGTCAAATAGTTGACAAATAATAATCACCGCAACGGTAGTTTTCAAAACACACGACTTCGAGATAATAATAAAATTTTGCGTGCACCTCTCGTTCCAAGAAAGGTCGGACGTTTTCACGGCCTGTAACTTTATATTTTTGTAATTTATATTTTTAAAGTGATGTACTTTTAGAATATGCCATAAAAAAATTTTCGATTTTTTAGTCCAACACAAGGCCTATAACCCCTTAAAGCATTTATATAGATATGGTTTCTTCGAGAGAGGTAGCAAATAAGTTAGATCTGTTAGTCAAAGATTTCTTTAATTCTATACAATTTTCTTTCCAATGATATCTACTTGTAAATGTTCATCCAAGAATTTATAATTTGCGTTTTTATTTTCAAAGTTGTTAATAGGGAAATTAGTTATTTTTGTTTGCGGCAAATGTGATTTTTTTAGCTTTGGGCTTAATAATAATTTTACTACTTTAGTTAAAACAATTTGGAAAAGGACGCTGGCAATGGGGAACTTGCCATTTTTTAGTGAATACATTTTTGAATATGTGAATTTTGATCCCAAATTTCAAGTTTGATAGAAATGATTTAATATATGTAGTTGAAAATCTTGGCCCTGATCCCCCATTTGTATACATGTATATACTAATATATAATTGGCTCTTACACCCTTTTTGAGTATTTGGCCGAGCTCGCCCTCCTATTTGTGGCGTACGTTTTGATATTTTCCACAATTGGTGTGACCTTTACGCCGCTTCCGAGCAGATGGTTCTTGTGAGAAACTTTTTCATGACAGAAATGCACTCGGAGATGGCTGCTATTAGCAAAAACTTGTTCTATTAATTGTTTTTTCATGTCCAAGGTCTCCAACCTGCGCACTTCCGAATGGTAGTCATGCACAAAACCATTCGGCTACCACAGGCGCTGTTCTTTTAAACATTTTAATATTACGTGGGCATCAATCGAGAAAAAGTTCTTTTTAATAGCGGTCGCCCAACGGCAGGCAATGGCAAACCTGCGAGTGTATTTCTGCCACAGCTCCTCATAAAACACATCTGCCCTTCGTAGCCGGCTTGAAACTGTAGGTTCCTCCATTTGTGAAACAACATCAAGACGCACGCCACAAATGGGAGGAGGAGCTCGGCCATACACCAAAAAGGGTGTAGGCGCCAATTATGTACACGTATGATTGCAGAAAATTAGAATCAGAAGAATAATTAGCCCAACTCTGACCGAAGAATTCGACAACCTCATCCAAATCGTAAATGGTTTTAATACGAGTATAGGAAATTTAATTTTTCTCAGGCAAATTTTAATTACATTTTGCCAAATTTGGAATTTCATCATCATCGACTGCCACGTCACCGGAGACACGGCAGCAGAATTCTGCATGCTCATTTCACATTTATTCACACACTCGTCTAATGCGCCGTTGTTCAGACAGCAAAGAAGTAAGAAGAGAGAAGCCTGTGCTAATTTTTTTCGTATATCACCATCACAAGCTCAATTTTTTCGTGAATGAACCACCGTCATGACCAACGTGGCGTCAACCAACAGCTTCAGAATCGCTGAGAGCCGGTTAACGGTCTGATCTCGGCCACACCTCTAAAAATTTGGCCACATTGAGGGGTTGAGTGTGAAATTGGATATATCATTGTCGAGATGTGGGGTAAGAGAAATTTGGTTACTTTGAATGAAAGTAGTATTATAGGGCTGTCAAAATGGGTTCGTAGCGTCCGTTGCGACAACGCATTTGACTAACGTGACGTGTAAAACATACCGTGGTGCCACCAACAAAAAAATTTCCGGATATAAACAAACACAAAACAGATATTCTTGTTGTGAAATATATTAAAAAATTATGCTTATTGAAGCAAAAGGGTTTCAATAGAATTTATGGCAGTCGTAGACGGTGAGTGCGACCACAACTTCGAGATCGGGACGAAAATTCATTTATCGGGACAATTTGGTTAAACCTAGACTTTTCTCTACTCTTTAAAGCTTTTATCGAAAAGATAAGGGTTCATTTGATTTGACTCAATTAATTTAAATTCCATTTATTTTCTGCATTTAATTTGATATAATAAAAAACATCGTCGATGAAAATTTGCTCAAGAGAACTATGTATAGTCAAAAGGTCCCGTTTATGATATTTCATGCACTTTTAGGCCACCTAACGTACGATAAAGTAACAGATAGTTTTATAAATTTAATTGAATATCTATTTTTAATGAATTATTGGGTATAGAAATAAGTTTCCGTCCTCGTAAAAGAGGTGTCGCTGCTAATACTATTTTTGTGTTCACTCACTGGTGATTTGATGGTATATATGAGAGGTCTCGACGACAGTAGTTGATATTCGTTTGAAGTGTAAATATCTTTATGTGCCGTCAAAAATGTATACATTCGTCGCGAAAAAACAGCATTTGCAGGAAGTCGGGCTTCATTTTTACCTTTTAAAGAAAAGTGCAGCTGAAACGTGTCGGTCGTATGTTGATCCATATTTACGGTAGTCACGCCCCGTCAATTACAATTTGTAAAGAGTGGTTTCGACGCTTCCAAAGTAGCAATTTCGACGTGAGTGATAAAGATCGCGAAGGGGCACCAAAAAAATTCGAAGGTACTGAACTACAACAATTATTGGATGAAAACTCATGTCGAACCCTTAATGATTTGTCTAAAGAGTTGGATGTTGACAGATTAATAGTCGGTAAACGTTTGCACAGGATGGGAATGGTCCAGAAAGCAGGTAACTGGGTGTCGCATCAATTGAAGGAGAGGGATATCGAGAGACGTTTGGGGACGTATGAGATGCTTCTTAAACGGTAGAAAAGAAAAGGTTTTCTGCATCGCATCATCACTGGCGTTGGAAAATAGATCTATTAGGATAACCCTAAGCGTCGATAACGTTGAAGCCTGCCAGATTAACCAGCTCCATCGACAGCAAAAAAACTACTCATGCTTCAAAGGTTATGTTGTGCATCTGGTGGAATCAGAAGGGTGTCATCTATTATGAACTCCTTAAACCATCTGAAACCATCACTGGCGATCGTTACTGACTACAGCTAATGCGTTTGAATCAAGTTCTCAAAGAAAAGCTGTCAGAATGGGACGGTAGACATGACGAACTGATTTTCTACGTGCTAACGCCAGACCACACGTTGCTAAATCGGTTCAGAAATATTTAGAGGGACTGAATTGGGAAATCTTGCCCCAGCCGCCGAATTACCCAGACATTGCACTTTCGGATTACTATCTGTTCTGATCAATGCAGTCAGCCCTTATAGTAGAGCGGTTCACTTCTTAAGAGAGCATCGCCAACTGACTCAATGAATGGTTCAAGTCAAAAGAACTCGAATTTTTCGTTAGAGGGATCCGATTGCTGCCTGAAAGATGAAGTAAAGTTGTAGCTTCCAATGACACATTCTTCTCATAATATGATGCGTTATTTAAATAATTCGTAACTTTGGCTAAGAAAGGACAGAAACTTATTTCCACACTCGATAAGTTCTCATAAAATTTTTAAAATGAAATTCATATATTAGTCTCGATATTTCATATCAATAATAGTCTCAAAACAATGAATTGTTCGGGAATCTGCGTTGGGCAGTTTTCCTTTGCTATGTTCTTCTTTTATCAGCATTTTAATAAAAAAGTAAAGATAGTCAACTTTTCGGGGCCATTTAACGAATTCTCACTCTTTAACAATTATCAAGACCGACTAAAAAATTTCACTACCTAAGGAAAAAAAGTATAAAGCAATTATTTGTATATACATTTTTAGGTATTTCCAAAATACAGCTGCCCTAAAAATGTTTCATTGTAAATCTTAAAGCTTAAATTGTGAATTATAAAATATTCATGTCAGATTTGAATTGAAATACTACTTAGACGCAAGCATGAAGTGTGAGTAGCGATCGTGAAAAGTAGCATTCTTCGAGAAAACTCACACTGTATTACCAATTTACACGATGGCTTTTAACACTGGTTGGAAATGTTCTTTCGTATTTTTATGCAAGTGCATTTTGGGCTCGCTCTCAGCGAACGAACGACCAAAGAAAATTGTCCGCTTAAACATCAAAAACATGAAAGGAAAGCTGCCAACAAGCGTCATCGTGTCTGGTGACTCGGAAATTTTTGAAGACTTCTTTAAAAAAAAATGTGCAAAAAACCCAGGGTGAAAAGTCATCGCGTAAATTAGCTCATGCATATATCATATTCGTAGTATAATAAGAAACTGTTAATGACTTATTTGATATTTATTACCCATGCATTAATTACATTTATGCATGCGCTCACCTTTTTCTATTAAGAACTATTTTATATTTTATTATTTAAAATCTATTGTCTATTCAACTATATGTAGATATATATGTATATATCGTCGCTTAAAATACAAAAAACCGCATGAAGATAATGTAAACCCAAGTATGTATAAATTTTACAGAAGAACTTAAAAACTATCTTGTTTCAGAATGGTTCCCTCTTTTATTTATATAACTAAAACTCATTTTAGGCTACTTTTGAAAAATATTTTTTTATGAATGAATGGATCAGGAGCTTCCGGTAGGCAAATCGCGTTTTTGGCGCAAATGTCAGTCACGAGATTTTGCAAAGCCACGATACGCGGCTTGTGCTTTATAAAGGGTGGTTAAGTTTTAAGGCCGATGTTGATTTTGAATAAAATACAATTCTTTTAGGAAATTATTGTCATTTCTCTTTATTATGATGATATTGGTATAGCTGAATTACGTATGGAACAAAATATTGGCCAAATGGCCGCCGCGGCCTCTGCGGCACACCTCCATCCAATGGTCCAAATTTTCGATGACGCTGAGGCATAATTGAGGTTCTATGCCGTTAATGTGCCGAATTATCTCATCCTTTAGCCCTTGAATTATTGCTGGCTTATCGACGAATACCTTTTCTTTCAAATAACCCCAAATAAGGAAGTCCAACGGTGTCAAATCACATGATCTTGGCGGTCAATTGACATCGGCGCGACGCGAGATTATTCGGCCATCAAATTTTTCGCGCAAAGGAGCCATTAATTCGTCCTGTTGAAACCACATATCGTCCACATCCATATCTTCCAATTCGGGCCATAAAAAGTTCATTATCATCTCACGATAGCGAACACTATTCACAGTAACTGCCTGACCGCCCTCATTTTGGAAAAAATACAGCCCAATGATGCCGCCGGCCCATAAACCACACCAAACAGTCACTCTTTGTGGGTGCATTGGTTTTTTGGCAATCACTCTTGGATTATCATTCGCCCAAATGCGGCAATTCTGCTTATTGACGAATCCACTGAGGTGAAAATGTGCCTCATCACTGAATCACGAAGTGCGTGATATGCATTTTGATTTGAACACCCGTTTTCATAATAAGCCTGAATAACTTTAACGCTTTGCTTGATTGTGTATATTTCCATATCTCAAATTGAAAAATGTCAAATGAAATGCAGAAAAAAACTTGACGTTTGGGTGTGGTTCACATTAAACATCGGCACCCTTTATTATAATGTGCCAAACTCCTTGTATAGTGAAGTTCCCGAAGGCTCCTTAAAGGAAAGTAATTGCAAAACTATTATTTTCGGAATATTGGGAGTTGTGAAGGTTCTTCCTGAATCACCTCCTAATATCTCCACAAAGTTTCATTAAATGAGTCATTTTACATAGCCTAAAATTACCCATGTCGCAATATACTATACTAAGCCCGACCCCTTGGATATACGTGCCTGTTAAAACTGTTTTATGGTCGATCTTTAGCTCCTAGGCGATGCCACGACCAACATTCCGGTCAACTTCGATTATTTCTGTGATTTTATCGACATTTTTTTAGCAGCAAAAATGCCGGGACGGAATCGACGAAACCAAAATTGCACGTAATTAGTTTTTACAGTATCGGTACCATAAACACCCTTAGCAATTTCAGAGGCCTGGTTTGTATTTTCGCCTTTACACCACACACCTATATGACGTTTTAATTTTTGGTTTAATGGCTTTAACGCGGAAAGGAGTTCTACGCAAAAATACTATAGATGGCGTAGCCGGACTGATGAGGGTTTTTTTAAACGAGCCCGAAGGCCGCCCAGACGAGAAAGAGTTCTATTTAATAAAGACCCATTTGTAAAGATTATTGAAGCAATGCAATACATTTATAAACTATGTTTTTTTATTTTTAATTACTTAACTATTTTTTAAAATCATTCTTTTCAAGTTTCGAAGAGTTATATACGTGTAAAACAAAAGCCAGACAATCGCGTGCTTTTTATTCCTCCTGCGACGCCTTTTTCCATAAATATCAATGTATATATGTATTTTCATTAATGTTTCTCAATACTAAACAAAAGCAAAAAATACTGCAGGTTTACAAACATCCTGCTTGCGGTGTCTGGCAGCACCAACTTTTCGCTCAATTACAGAACTTTAACAATAAATTACTTAAAAACTCCGGAGGGTGCGGTTTTCAGTTTTAAAGTTTCTAGATCCTTGTTTTTCAAAACATGTTGCATTATACTAAATATTTCCCTATCTAAGCTTCCCCTCCAATTTATGGTGTTGTATTTTGTTCAACAGACTTTTAAAAGTTTTATGCCGAGTCCGAGAGGCAGATGATTCTTTTAGGACGAGCTGCAGCATGGCAGCAATACACTTGGAGGTTTTCTTCCGTCTGCCGAAGGGGGGCCGCTATTAGAAAGAATTTTTTCCATCAATTGTTGTTTAATGCCCCCAGTTAAATTTCATAAAAAGTGTATCAAATAGTCTAAAAAATGTCGTACAAATTTAGATATTTCTTAATAAAAAGCATTATTATAGCCAAGAAATATATTAAAAAACAAATGTGTTATTACAAATTTTTCAAGTGAAAGATATTATTTTTTTTTTTTTTTGTCAGCATTCCATTGTTACCATAAATATTCTAATTTATTATATGATCATAAGAGAACTTTTAGTCTGCCTTGAAACCGCCTTAAATTAATTAAATTTCCTTAACGGCCCTAAGGCCTCGCTACGGGGGCATCGTACGTATGCGATAGAAAACGTAAGTCGTTTCGCCAGATACCTGTAAACGGCCATATTTTCCCTGATTTTTATTAAAATTATTTAAAATGAAGAAGTCAATATATTTTTTTCAAAATTGGCATACAGTTTATTTATAAAGGGTGATTTTTTAAGAGCTATAGGAAAGTTTTTCAAAAAAACACACGTAAAATTCAGAAAAATGCATGCAATTTTTATTTAAATCGACAGTGCAGTCCATATAATTTAATGTTTGAAGATTATTTCATGCAAATGTTGACCGCGACTGCGCTTCAAATGATCCATCCGCTTAGTCCAATTTTTGCATACTCTTTCCAATATTTCTCATATAAATGCTTTAATGTTGTCTTCCAATGCGTTAATTGAAGCAGGCTTGTCTGAATAGGCATGAGCTTTAACATAGCCCCACAAAAAATAATCTAAAGGGAGGTCCGAACATGAACGACAGGTCCCGAACATGAAATAAAATGTTCACCGAACTCGCCTCTCAACAAGTCCATTGTTCCGCGTGCTGTGTGGCATGTGGCACCGTCTTGCTGAAACCACATGCCATGCAAGTCAAGCTCTTGCATTTTGGGCAAAAAAAAGTTGGATATCATTTCACGGTAGCGCTCACCATTCACAGTTACATTACGATAAGCAGCATATTTGAAGAAGTACGGTCCAATGATACCTCCAGCCCATAAACCGCACCAAACTGTGACCTTTTCTGTATACATTGCTCTTGCAATTCTTCTGCCTGATCTTCACTCCAAAATCGACAATTCTGCTTATTTACGTACCCATTGATCCAAAAATGAGCTTCGTCGCTGAACAAAATTTTTCGATCAAAAAGTGGATCTTCGGCAAACTTTCCAAGAGCCCATTCACCAAAAATTCTGCGTTGCGGTAGGTCATTCGGCTTCAATTCTTACACCAACTGTTTTTTGAAAGGCTTCTCACCTAAATCCTTTCGCAAAATTTTGTTGAGTAACACGGCGGCGAATCGATAATTGATGGTCATCATTAACACTGGCCGATACAGCTCCGATATTTTCTTCAGTTCGCACTCTACGTAAGCGTGTTGGTTCTTTAATGTCCAATAATGTAAATTTGGTTCTAAATTTAGTCACAATAGCTCGAATCGCCGCTTCAGTGAGTCGATTAAACTGACCATAAAATGGAAGAAGCGCGCGATAAACTTTCTTAACAGAACACGCAATTTTATAATAACGTTCAATGATTTGCAAGCGTTGTTTGTTTGTAAGACGATTCAGGGTTAAATTATAGGCCAACTGAAGATGTTTGACAGTGAAACAAAACACGAAACGTGCGTCAGCTGTTTAAACCAACTGTTTAAAAAGATAATAGCTAAAAAATCACCCGTTACATTAAAATAATATACTTTTTTTTTAATCATTCAAAATTGCGAATGTACACTCAATTCTTCCAGGAAGGTCGTAGCGGGGCTTCTCAATCGGCGGGTATCGTAGCATCGGCGTCAGTGACCTGAATACAAGAAACCAAAATTTTTTTTGTTTTTTAATGTCATAATTTCTATATGAATTAAAGAAATGGAAAAAAAACGTGGAATAAAATGCTTCAAAAAATGAATTTTGGGGCGAATTTTCCTACTATTTTTGCTTCGAAAAAATTCTTTTTTTTTTATTTCGAAAACTTGTAAATTCACAAAGAAAGTAATAACATAAAAAAGATGTGTGCAAAATTTCAGGGAGATCGGTCAATAACTTTTCGAGCTATCGGGTACGCCAATTCAAAAAAAATATAGTTTTGAGAAAAACGCGTCTAAAGTTTGAATACAGAAGTATTCCTCTCCCAGCGCTCGAACTCAAAGAATAGAGTCGTCACGGTTGACGATCTATAATATTATATAAGAAATACTTAAATTTACGTTTTAAAAATTTGTTGACATATTCTTAAAGGATTATATTAACATTTTATGGAAAAAATTTTTTTTTTCGAAATTTTACAGGTATCTGTCCCCTTAACAAACAACTTTGCAACTTTGTACATCCCTGGTTTGTTGATCATATAGAATTACAAATCAAGTGAATATAATGAATTCATATCTAAATAAATCAGTTTAAATGTTTAGTTCAACTTTTTATCCTTATAATCCTTTTAGAATTCTACTTAATTTTCCGTCGTCTTCTGGGCGAGTATTACAAAAAAAGCTCTCGGCCGTTAAGGGCATAACCCGATACACCTTTTCCTCACTAGGCCTATCGCTATAATTTATTCAATTACTTTCTTCATAATCTACAGCTGTGCTTGGAAAAGCAAAATATATGACCTAGCCCCTGGCATTTTCTCACAGCAAACACAAATCAATATTATTGATTGCGAACCCAAGTGACCCTGAATAAATATTACAAAAAAAAATTAAGACATAAAACTCACTTAAATTTTGTAACGGCTTCAGGCAATTTCGAGTGACATTTATCATAATTGGTGTCTGCGACTATAAATGCCAGCGTCACAGCAACAAATAGTACACATACACGTGTTTGTTAGTGTTGTTAATATTCGTTATTGTTAATTCGATTTCCATCGAAGAAATTTAATTTTTCAATTGCTGGGTCGAAGACGAAATAAGATGTATAGCGGACAAACACTAGTTAGGAACTAGTGACATAATGTTGCATTCAAAAATATTACACATTCGTTTTCTTCGAATTTTACAAAAAATACCGGTTCTAATTTGAGCGGATGAATTCGAAAAATTTTCGGTTGAATATTTAGAAAATTGTACATCAATCATTACACCAAATTTATTTATGATTTATCAATAATTCTATACTTTAGTCTGATTTCAAATGAGATTACCAAATTCGGCGGCATTTTTTGGATTGCAACTTCTTTTCGAGGCTTTCATTAACCAACTAACTGACCAATATTAACCAAATTTAAATCACGCAAGATAAGAAACAGTAATTTTGTAACGCATTACGTGCTGTCAGAAGTCTTCACGCAAACATAGTAATGAAAATAGAGTGCGATATATAAATTTATAGTTGTTTTTTACCATAAAACTTTATAAAAGTGCTGTTTCCTTAGCTTACTTTGTGCTGAATCTTCCTGTTTACTTCTTGGCGGCTAAAAATCTGATGTCGCAACAAACAAATCAGTTTTAATTAGCAAGTGTGATTTATTATACAAGATGGCGCAAATTTAATCATCCAATGCTTACTAAATAAAAAATAATTTTGAGTGATGGAAATCCTCATTTTGACCTTTACGCGCGCCATTGTTTGTCTATTTGCATACTGTCTAGTTCCCAAGTGTCGAAAGTGATTGACGTGCGTCGCCATTTGCAAAAATTTAAATCTTCCGATAAGGTGTTTAATTTGGTCCACCCTTGTTGATTCATAGAGGGTTTCCTGCAAGGAATCACAACACTACATACATATACGCAAAACAACATCTAATTGCACAAAGGGGTGTTGACATTTGCCTCATGTCGGTTTCTCTGCAGTTTGCGATGAGAAACGATGATATTTTCAGTCCATTGACCCACGACAATCAGTCTTCCACATTTACATATTTTTCCGGTCTTTAATTCTGTTGCACTTGCATTCAATTGAATTGACAATTGAAATTGCAAATGTGATTTTTATTTTAGCGTTACTCCAGTGGCTTGCATAGTGAAAGCTATGTGAACAAGAGGCAATTTAAGTTAACGAAAAATGTTTGATCAAATATTTATAAGTATACTTTTTTTCTCGAAACCAGTATTCTTTTTACTCGATACCCTTTGCCGTATTTGCTATATTGCAACGCTATAACTATCATTCATGATAAATACATTCCAACAATTTACTTTCATATAATTTTCAATTTGCCGTTATTTTTGCGCTTAATTTTCTTGTTACTTCCACATGTAATTAATTTTGAAAAGTTGAGATTTTGAAATGCCTTCAAATCGTAAGGGTGAAGTATTCTCACCTTTGCAAACTACTTCCATCGAATGCAGGAAAGAATGCAGGCAAATACTTCTAGAACTCGCTTTTTCAATTAATAATGATCGTTATGGACCGAACCGGTCTATGCGTGACTGCAAGTCAACCAGTTCAACTCGTTCAGTTAATATGGACAATTTTTTTGCTTATTATTATTATATATGTAAGTATTAGGTTGTGAAATAAATTCGTAGCGTTTTTACCGAAGGCTTTTATTTAAACAAAAAAAAAATTATATCAATAAGTTAATCAATATTATATTCGCCGCTGCTGCTTACAACCTCTTTCCACCTCTCGACCAATTTGTTGGTGCCGTTCCGCGAAAAAATCGCATGGTCTGGTGTCAAAAAAGTTCTTGAGCCAGTTTTTAAGGACCTCTTTGTTATCGAAGGTAACGGCCTTCATATGACGGCCGTGATATGGTTTATATGGACAGGGAGCGGAAAAGATGGTAATCGGTAGGTGTAAGGTCCGAAGAATGCGGTGGATGCTGAAGGGCCTCCCATTCGAGCTCTTAGAGTGCGGCTTTGGCGAATTGTGCACATTGGGCCTTGAGTTGTCGTGAAGGAGTACGGTATGGTCAAACAGGTATTTTCAGTCGAATCAGGTCTTTTCAGTCGAATAGCCTTTTCAGTCGAATTCACGCGGTATAGCTGGGCAATGTAGAGCTCCTTGTTGACCGTGGTATTCTTTTAGAGCATTTCCCAGTGCGCCATGCTCTACCAGTCCCACCAAACACATATCATGATCTTCTTTGGGTGAAGATCTGGCTTGACTCTCCGCTTTGAGGTATCTCCTAGAGCCACCCACACCTTTCTTTGCAAATATTGCTATTTCATATTGATGTATAGGCAGGCACTATTTTTCATCTCCCGTGACAATTCGGTATAAAGAGCGCTGTTCATGACCGCGTATTGCTCAAAGGCGGGCAACATGCTGAGAAGCAATTTGAAGGCGACTTTCTTTGTTTAATTGTTGAGCTCGTGAGGAGCCCAGGCTCCCAATTTTTCAGTAAATACCATTGAATGAAGGTGAAATTGAGAATTGTTTTAAGATCGCAGCTCATTTTTCCGCCAATTCACGACTGGTTTGTCGAACGTTCTCCTTCAAAAGTGATTTGAAACGTTCTTCATCGGCTGCGAGATGTGTCATCGCCATTTTTGAACTTTGCAAACCATTTCCGAGCTGTACGCTCGCCTATGACACCTTCTCCATAAACGCCGGAAATGTCCCGGACTGCTTAGACAGCTTTTTAACCTCGACGAAAAGCAATGAAGAGCAAGTGTCGAAAATGTTGATTTTTGCCTCCTGGGTATTTGATTTCTAAGCCTGAAAAGTAATAAAAAATTAAATAACTCTAAAATACAATTAACATAGTTTTGTAGGTAGAAAGAGTTCTACCGAATGAATACTTACCCTTTACCAAACAGCAAACAAATTGTTGTAAAATAAAAGAAAATATAAAAACCTATGAACTTATTCCCCAACCCAATATTTCTGTTTTGCATTATCATCTTATTGTATTAAGCTCTTAAAAAGACACGCGTTATACTTGTATCCCAAAAGTATCCGTAAATAGTTTTTTTCACCTAGTTTGTACTAAAATATCGTGCGACGTTTTGTCAAATGCCTTTGAGAAGTCAGTGTAAATGCAATCAACTTTGGAGTCCTTTAGAAAACGATGGCATACAATTACAAACAGCAAGATTAGTAGCTGTAGATCGACCAGTTACAACAAGCAGTTACAGTGTGGGCTTGGGTAAATTAAAGACTTATCCGCAAAATAAATTTTGTCCTTCACCATGCATATAGTTTAGAGATGATGTGATGATTGTAAATTTCCAATCATTTAAGAAAGTGCTCGTAGATAAAGATTTATTAAAAATAATCTCTAGAGGAATTGTCAACGCTGAACAATTCTTAAGCAAAACAGTTGAAAGACCATTACCTAAATTGACGAGAATGAAATCATATCCTTAAAAACGTAATTTATTCAATATTAATATGCAATATAATAATCATTAATATAGATATTAAAACTTTCTGGATTGTTTTTTATTGAATTTCAAAATCACACAAAAGGCACTACGTATCACCAAACGCATTTGGAATCATAAATTATTTAAGTTAATTTTATTCATATATTCAAGGATGTCTACTGTAGCATAAGAGAATTGCCAGCATAGCTACCATGATTGAAATAATAATGAGATGGCACCTATCGTGGTACCGTTACTTTGCTCTCAGCGAATTTGACACTGAGTTACGTGGTTTTAGCACCAGTATGGCCCGATTACCATTTTCGTAACTTGATTTATCATTTTTTTTTTGTTATTTAGTCTCGGAGTTTTAGTTCTATCTTTATGACATTTTTCTTGCCTATTCTAATTAAAAGCAATGTTTATAATTTTGTAAAATATACATTTTTTAATAATTAGTTAAATAATTCACTCAGTTTTATTTGGCTTTACGTTTTTTTAACACCTGGTTGCATTTCCCGCGATTGCAGTTGTTGTTGGTGTTCTGCTGCTTTCAGCAGTCAAATCCCTCTCTCGCTCCTGCAGTGTTACCTATCTTTGGATATAAAACCGCACTCAAATGCCCATTTAAAGAAATTAAATACCAAATTTTTATTGAATTATTTAAAGAACTTTGTATGCGTAATAAATTGTCTTTAAAATGTGCGTTTTTTTAATAAATGTGTTATGATTATGTACAGTTTAATTTATTAGTTTTTTATTTAAAAGAAACTCTTTTGTTAAGGAAACGACTTATTTGCTATATTTGAGATTATGTAACAAAATAAGGTACTCTTTTTGTAAAAATGTTATTGTTTCTCCAGCATTTCTGGTATTTTGTTGCTTATTTTTACTATAAATACACCTCTTGATGCCCTATGTCCCACTAAGGATTGAAGACCGGAAGAAACGATTACACCTCTATATTTTTTGATTAGCATTCAATAAATTCAAACGCTTTTTAAAATGTGTAAAAAGGTTTTCAATGTTAAGAAGAGTTGAGAGAGGGGCATTTAATATTCTTGCATAACCTTAGAAGGAGCAAAAAATTAAATTTACACTTTCAAAATAGCAAATTTTATAAGAACCAACAAATTTTCATTAACACTAAAATCTTCTCAGAGTGACCTTATTTAACAATATTTTGTTTAATAATAAAGTTTTTTTTTAACTTATAGTTTCGGTAGCTTTAAATTAAAAATTTAAATTTATTGTGAAGATGAAGATGAAATGGTTGGCAACACTGCACAACTTGGCAAAAGTGACGTCACGCACTTTCTGATGGGCGCAATCTTGTTTCTATCATTCTTGCATAGCTACCACTTTTGTTACTTCGTTGGTGTCGGAGCAAAGACTGATTTTAAATTAAATTCGAGGTAAGTCAACTAAAAAAAATACCATACGGTTAGACGAGATAGAAGTGAAACCTTCCGTAAAACAAACTGAGAGAGAAGCAGCATTAGGAGCGGGATAATTATAGGTTCATTATAATATTGCTATAAAGTTCATATTTTATTTTCTTCATTTTATTATTATTCATCCTCAATGTTTTCAATTTCAACAAATGATAGGAGTGGCTTATGATAGCTAAAATATGATACAAATGCTTTGGTTTCGATGTTGTCAACATATCTTTGAAATACCGCGTCAATTGTTGTTTTTGATCCTATTGTCGATTCAGTGCGATTGTTACACATTTTTAAATTGAATGTTGTATTGAGAAAGTCAATTAAAGGAACCGCTGTGTCCAATGCAAAATTTACGTTAAAATCGCCACTTAAAATCATTGTAACTTTATCGTAATCTTTTCTAAGTATCCGCGATACTTCCGGTGTATACTTTATTAAATTTTCTTGAATAAATTCCGTGATGCTAATTATTGATTTTATTTTCTGTCGATATTCACGACACTTTTCTGCATTATTTTTCGGCATAATTGCGGTAAATATTTAAAAATTAAAATATTTACGAATATAAAAATACGGACGCAATACAGCACACGCGGTTGCTATTATGAGCGTCGTAACGCGTATATTACACAGACGTACTAACATACACACAAAAGTTCGTAGGACGCTTGGTCTAAGCAAGTATTAGGTAGTGTAGTATAGGTATACATAATGCCTTCTCGCTCACCGTGGCTCCGTAATACGCAGGCGCGCACACATACGTACTAGCATACATACAAACAAACATACGTATGACGCTTGAACTAAACACCAAAGCAAGTAATAGGCAGTGTAGTATACATACTACAATACTCACTATACTAGCGTGGCTCAGCAGTACGTATCCACACACATATACGTATATTAATATATAACGCTTCGTAGTGTCGCTTTTTCGTTTCATCCAGTCTCAAATCACTCCCAACGATTCTAAAGAAGTTTTCACTTCAAAAATTTTGTGATTTTTCCCGCCAACAATTTAACTAGCTGTTCGTAAAATTTGAAAATTTGTACTGGTTTTTCGTTCATGTACTTTTTTGATATTTTTTCTTTGAGAGCCATTTCTCGGAAATTAAATTAAATAATTACATGAACAGACCAATCTCTTGCGGAACATTAGTCCAACCCGATTGTGCAACGGAGAAGGAACTGTTTTGCGGTAAATGATAGCGAATGTCATCGAGGCAGCTATTTTCATTATTACCAGCGGCATGAAGTTTGATTTCACACGACTGCAGCTCCCCTGCGTCTTCCTTTCTCTATGACTATTAACAACGTGCGAGTCATCTGGGAATTTTCATATGCGATGTTATATGTTACATGACCGCGAGTCGGTCAACCAAAAAATAAGTAAAATAATAATAATAGTCCAGTTGGACTTGGCAGCATGAAATGTTGCAAGTTTTCCACCTAAAAGGTAGTTCTAAATGCTTCACTTCTTTTGCGATAAGTCTTCACTTCTTTTGGGCTAAGGTGTGGCCGCAAGAATCAGTATGAACTGGTTCTTGTTTTAGTATCAGATACGGCGGTCGTGCGGATTTCTTTTCGTTTTCATTACAAACTTCGTTATCAAATTTCATTTCGAACGATAAATCTGCCAATACTTTGTCTATAGCAACAATCCGCCGAATATTAGCTAGTAGAAAATAACTAATATTTTCAGTACATAATTTTATGGACTTTATTTTACATTAACTGAAATGAGTCATCTAATCGTCAGCGATCATTGTACAATTTCAATCTATCTGCTAATCTACTTTTTCTTGAGTTCATAAGAGGCAGGGGCAGCCGCTTTATCAAAAGAAACACAATTTTATTATTATTAGCTCAATCGATAGCTGATACTAACACTCTGTTATCAGCCTTAACCCTTCTTGACTATTATAGTGCGCACACTGACCGACGTATCGTAGTCCCTTGCGGCAGCCCGTAGAGAACACAAAATTGAGCAAAACTTATCCTTTAAGCTAAATACACACCAGGCAACCGTTGCAGCAACACGGCCATGTTGAAGCAACCGTTGCCTCGTGTGTAGCTGTGTTGCCAATTGATTTTCGTGTTGCTGCAACCGTTGCCTGAAATATCAAATAAATTTGATTTTTGGGATAGGTTGCTGCAACCGTTGCTTCGTGTGTATCATTGTTTACTGCTTTTACTCGTTCAGTTCGTTGAAAACAAGCGAAGAAGAAGGTTCGTGCGGAGTAAAATAAAGTGAAAAAGGAAAAAATGGCAATTGAAAATAATGAAAATTATGTTAATTTTGTTATCGAATATAAAAATTTGAGAGAGCTGTGGGATATAAGTAGTGAAAAATATAATTTCAAGTCCGCAAAAGAGTTTCCTGTTGCAAGATATCGCAAAGCTGATATTGCCTCTCTCATTATGGTATCTGGTTTCGTTATTTTGGCCTTTACGAAGTCCAACAATTTTCTAAACACGGCTTCGTCCATCCTTATGTAATTTTTATAGTCCGCTGGCTCATTTTCCTTCAGTTCTTTCAACAGCCTCTCGTTCGAAAATTCAATTTTTTTTTTAAAGCCAATTTTTGAACCAAATTTTCTTTATCTTCTTTTGTTGCATCTCTTCTTTATCATTTTCGTACAAAAGTTCGTCAATTATAATAAAAGAAGTATTTCTACGTATTTCGTCGATCATTTAAAAAATTTAATTTTACGTATCTCCCGCTTGTACCTTTCCTGCACCACAGTTATACACAATACTGAGATTGAAGCAACGGTCGCAACGTGTTTCTTAAACAAAGGCAACACATTGCTGCAACACGTTGCTTCAACGGTTGCCTCGTGTATATCTTGCTTTAGAGAACAACTTCGTTCTTTTAGTTACACACATATTTACTCAATATAATGGTTTGTGTGTGTTTGTGTTTGGTTGTATCTACACAATGTTGCCATTGATATTTTGCTTAAATACTTTTACACACATCCGCGTTATCAGTTAAAATGTTTCATTGTTTAATAAACCAAAGCCAAAAACCACCAAATGCAAATGATTTTTAAAAAAATTTAATTTTAAAAAATTTATCTACAGTTAACATTATTTAACATTGTTTTTAAGTTATTTTAATAAAAATTAAAGTTTTTCTTAGTTTATTTTGCAAATGATTTCGAAATGTACTGTTTGCAACACTGGGTGGTGAGAGAACAATCAGCTGACACGTTTCTACGGAATTTTCCAAAATCCTACGATAAAATCTGCGATACTGCGATACGGAAGGGTGGTCATTTTTCGTTTACATGGGGCTCTCATTAGTTTGATCGTAACAGCTGACACGATTCTACGTTTACGTCGGTGAGTGTGCGCACTATTAGCTACATTTCTTGCCTAGTAATACAAATATGATGATATTTCTCTAGTAACGATATAGTACTTTTACTTACAGGATAACTCAAAATATAAGACCTACACTTCGAAGTAACGGATAACTTAGGATTTAAAACACCTCTCTTAAGCCAGTACCTCCCAATATGCAGGCCACAAACAGGCAACAAATAGTAAGAGTAGATTGCAATTTCAACGGATTAAAAGTTGGAAAAAACATAGTTTTTTTACGATCGGTTGCGTTGGACGATTTTTGTCATTTCTTTTGAGATTTTGGAGCGTACACAGTGTGAAGAAAGAATTTCACCCGATTCTCATAATTTGTTGCCTGTTTGTAGCCCGCACTTTTTTCAATACTACAAAAAACCAAAGGAGTTTTTAAATTTTTCTCTCTTGAGGGGATAACCCTTCCATAAGAGATTCTTTTTTCCCCCACTAAAGAAAACCTCTTCGGCTGGTGCGTGATTACTATTCGGAAGTGCATAGGTTCGAATTTTCGCACATGAAACATCAAACTATAGAAAAAGTTTTTTCTAATAGCGGTCGCCCTCAGCAGGCAATAGAAAACTTGTGAGTGTAAGTCTGCCATGAAAAAGCTCCTCATAAAAAAATCTGCCGTTCGAAGTCGACTTCAAACTGTAGGTCACTTGTGGAACAGCACCAAAATGCATACTACAAATATCAGGCGGAAGGAGCTCGGCCAAACCTCACCTTCACAACCTCACTAATTTAGTTCAATACCAATTCCAAGTTAAAAACATCAATACTGAAATGGTAAATGTTTCTCAACAATTTCTGGCCAACTCTTCTGCATATGAACTAGAAAATGAAATTAACTCTATAAGAAAATTAAAAGATTTTTCTTTATATCACAGCGATCTCAAGGTGTTGAATTGCTTACTGATCTTTTAATACATCCCTAAGATGTAGAAATAAAGGGGAAACATGTCAATCTGCAATTTCTGCCTTTTTTACTCTATTTAAATACTTTCTACAACAAAATTTGTTTTTTACATTTCTTGTATTTCTCTATGTTAATGAAAATTCTGTTTATTTTTCTCAAATATTATGTATTAATTAAGATAATTAGATATGTTGTGGCACAAATCTAACTATCTTAATGAATTTTGTTTTTGAATAACTTTTTTAATAAATAAAAAAAATTGTTTTGATTGATGGGAATCTTCATTCTTTTCTTTACGCCCTCCATTGCTTGAATGTTTGTATACTGCAGCTTAGAGGTGAAGCACTATCTCTAGTGTTGATTATATTCTATATATTTGCAGATATTTAAATCAACCAATTAAGAATTTGAATGTGTTATACTAATTTTTTAAATACTGTTGAGATTTATATATGTATTTACAAAGAATAGTTTTTTGTTGCCTTAAGTTTGGTGCATCTATCATTTATAATTAACCAGGTTTTACTAAATATCCTCTCTGCTTCGATAGATGAACCTGAAACGCAAAGGTATTTCTGGTATGGTAATGGTTCAAGCTGCTTAAGCTGTTAACATTTAAAAGAGAAGGTATCTAATAATCTGTTGGGAATATTTGTCTTCTTTATTGTTTTTTTGTAACAATTGCGCCATTGTTGGTGTAACGGTAATGTATCATATTTGTTAAAGTAATTCCAAACAGCAAATATTTTATTTTGCTTTTGGTTGGTGGAGAATCGAACATGTTAATCTTACGAAGAAACAAACGCGCGCAATTGTTGCAGTCTACTCAAATTAATAAGTGTGTTCGATGTTAGCCCTTATCTTTGCAAATTAAATGTTTAAAATCAATTTCCTATTTTGATTACAATTTACTTAGTGAAGGTAGTTCCGATAGTATCGATAGTCCTAAACCATCGATAGTATATCTTATAAAAGCAAACCCGTTGAAGTATTAGCGATATTTTTCCACTCCTACTTCAGCTGTCTAGCTCACAAGTGTCAAATATTATTGACGTACGACTTCATTTACAAAAATTATAAGTCTTCCGATAGGGTGATTAATTTTGCTCCACATTGTATAACAAAATAACATTTACTGAAAGTTATTGTGTAGCTCCCTTCATCCGTTTCCATTAAACAATCTCTAATGTGTCCATAGTAGCTTAAGCTTTGATATTCCTGGTGAAAGTTTTTAGTTATTAGATTTTTCCCCACAGTTTAATAAAATCGTTGTATTTAGTTGCTGAAATATTTATTAAGTTACTATATAATTTGGAAGTACTACTTTTTAATATTTACAATTTTTCCTTATATTTTCTACAAAACAGTAAAATTTTTTTGATTCCGAACTACTCGTATATTTAAGTACGAGTATAATGTTATAAAACCTTTCCAGTGCAGGGTATTTTTGGGCTTACTGCCGCTAGTGTGTTTAAGCGCAAACTCCACACTTGTCAAATTCCATACAAGTGTCATAACACAAATTCTTCACAGCGAAAGTTTGGGTTTGCGCACATTTTGATGATGTCAATACGAGTACTGTTTATGTACATAATTTTAGGTTTGTAAAAATTATCCAGTAACAATTTGCAAGTTTTACGAACAGCTGCAACGATGACTGGCCGATTCCTATGAAATATATGACGTCAAATAAACTTTATAAATTTACTTACATTTAGAACTTTGACCGCTGAAAAGTGCAACTTATGTGTACATGACCGTCCTACCGGAAGCACTAATTTTACCTTATTGGATGATACTCGATTGCTTAGACCGCCTACCGCACGAAGGTAAGCGAATATGGGGGCTCTAAATGAGAGTTTTGCCGAAGACCTGGATAAATCAAGATCTGAAGCCAGCCATCTTCCAAAGCGTCATAATTTCAGTCATTGGGCTCTTAAAAAACTCACCGGTTATTCGCATGTTGGGTCCCGAATTTTGTTCAGCGATGTAGCCCATTTTTGGCTTAATAGCTACGTCAATGAACTAAATTGCCACATTTGAGCTAAAGAGCAACCCGAAGCCATTCAAGAACAGCCATTACATCCATTGGAAACAATCATTTGGTGCGGCCTATAGGCAGTAGGAATCATCCACCCATATTTCTTTGAAGACGAAACTGGCGCTAATGTAACAGTGAATGGTGAACGCTATCGCGCCATTATAAACGACTTTTTGATACCGGAATTCGAAGCCCGTGATCTCCACAACATTTGGTTCCAACAAGGCGGCGCTACTTGTCATTCGATGAGCAATTTATTTCTCGTCTCGGACTAGGGGATTGGCCATCAAGATCCTGTGACAAGCGATTTATCACACTTTTGGACTTTTATTTGTGCGGGTATGTGAAGCCTAAATGCATTGCCGATAAACCAGATTTGATTGAGGCATTGGAAACCGACATTACTAAAGTTACTCACGAGATACCCACCGAAGTCCTCAAGCGAGTCATTCAAAATGAGTGTATACGGATGGCCGAATTAAGGCGCCGATACGGCCAACATTTGAAAGGGACTATCTTTAAAAAATAAATATCATGAATGGTTCTACACACAAATAATAAAGATTGATCAATCAATTTGAATTTTGGCTGTTTTGACCACACTTTATAAAGGTTTGTTTTGATGTTTGATAAGGTCTTGGGTTTTCGATATGCTCTTTTTCCTACATTTTATCGCTTAAGTCTCCGCTTAGGAATAAGCACATAAAAGAAAACGGTACTTTTACATTGAAATTCGCCATATTTTGCGCACAGTTTAAAAACTGGAATCAACTTGAAATTTTTCAAAAAACTGAAGAAGCGACTTGAGTGAAATCCCCAACGAAGTGCCAATCAAATAGCGAAAGAACTGGAAATATCTGACCGTCGCATCCGCCGCATACTGAAAAATTATCTCAAAGTCAAACCTTACGAGATCCAAAAGACGCATGATCTCATACCAAAGCAGCAACAAGTCAGACTTGAGAGAGCGAAGGAGTTGCTTCGCTTGGCCGAAAGCGATCAATTTCAATTTCCGAACATTGTGTTTTCTGACGAGGAATTTTTTTTTTGAAAAATTCGTAAACCCAAATCGATAGCGTTTATTTGACCGACCGGTCATACGAGAATTTGAATCATCGATTGGCCACCAGGGGGCAGCATCAGGTAATGGTTTGGGCCGCTGTAACCGCAGATGGGCGGGAAAGTATTCTGGAGGTTGCTTTGAAGCCGTGAGCAGACAAACATTTCGGTGGCAGACCATGGACATTTCAACAGGGCTCGGCACTGTCTCACAAAACTCGAGTGAACCAAGAATGGCTAAAAAAAACGTTCCAAACTTCAGAACGTCCACACAATAGCTCTCAAATTCACCAGACATGAGTCTGATGGATTATTCTCTTTGCGACATTTTGCAAGGTCCGAACTAAAAGATTCAACAGTCTCGAGACACTGAAAAAAGCCATTTTCGCAAATTGGCCAAAATACCTGCAAGTCACATTCGGGCAGCTTGCGATTGGTTTATGGAGCGTCTCAAGGCCATAGTCAAGGCAAAAGTAATTTTCCAAACTAAATTTATGGCCTTTTTAATTGGTTACACTTCGACTGCCGGGCCCTATAATTATAAATATCTTAAATTTTAATCAACTTTATTACCATCTTTTTTTTATTATTATACTAATCTTGGCAACTATTATTGGTATTAGTTATTCCTCCAAGGCAATTAATTCCCAAATTCTAAACTAACTAGTTTCTATAGATGACTCACCTCCACCCACAAAAATCACTCAACGCACCTACATATATTAATATTTAATTCATATGAAACCGACCGTTAATCGACCACGACTGCAGCCGTTAACCAAGTATTAAACTCTTGTAAGATGTTGCTATGTGCAGTAATAATTTATTATAATTTCCACGAACCGAATTAAATTCCTGAGAATTGGCACAGCTGGGTCTGATACTATTCCAATTTATTGGCTATATGGTTTAAAATTTTAGTTAGATTACGCGCATCAGCCGGCTTGTTGTAGACTTTACAACAAGAGCAGTTCAACATCAACAATTATCTGATTGTGACAGTTACATTACGGTTATCGTAGATAACGTTGGCATTGATATAGCTGTTGATAAGTTAGATAACTAATGTTCAGGAAAACAATGCAAGCAATTTCAATAATATTTTGGCAACAGTTGGCCAAACTCTGGCATTGTCAGCGCATCGGCATCACAGTGATTTGGTTATTGTTCGAGCGAGTATTTAATGTGACAAAAGTGAGGTGAAGTAGTGGAACAAAATTCAAATAAATAGTTTCTCATTCAGTATATAATTATTATTGTTAATAGATGCACGAAAATAAGGGAATCTGCCAACGATTTTGCCACTCGCTGGCCAAGGAGTTTCAATGCGAAAAAATATTGTTATCCCATGAGCCATCCGATGTTTTCTGCAAATCTCAGGTTTGTATGCAAAACATAGTGCGAAAAAGTTCAATCTATTTTTTGCCACACGTCAGAAAATCGCTATTTGTGTGACACGAAAGATCAATCGTAGCAAGTCTCTTAGAGCCCAAGGTTGAAAGAATTATCATAAATCTGTAAAGGAATTTTACATGGGCATTTAAGTATCTAAGAAAAGAAGAATATGAAGGGAACTACACTTTGCACTCGCAATTACCCCTTGAATATGTGGGCAATGTCATTTGAAGATTTCTATTAAATTTATTCAAAAATAAATTCTTATTAAAGCCAATATTTAATTAAAATATGCATGCATTTTGACATGAATTCTCCGAATTTATTTTTATTTTCCATTTTAAAAATCTTCAACGTAAATATAACTTTTTATATGGGATTTCTGACATGTGAATTGATACTATACATAAATAAATGAAAAACAAAATTTGAGCGTTTGAGCCAAGGTATACCTATGTACATATATATATATATCGATATACATATACAATTTTCTGACTCTAAGTCCCTACTTGAAACTTTGAAGTTCTTTTTAAAGAAAATCCTGATGGTGGAACTCTACAAATGTGGTATCGGTTACAAATCAATTTTCTTTTGTGTTAGAAGCTCTGTTGTACAGTGTTACACATAGTCATACACTAGGTGTTATAATTCTACGCTGCTCCTATTTTTAAATATTATTTGTCAATGAAATTCAACGGTAAGATCAGCCCAAATTCAAATTCATCATCTTGGTTGTTTATTATCGCATTAGCCATGCTAGCGACAAAAAATTATCACCGCAATGCATCGCCACCGATTCTAACGGTACTTATTTTCGGTAATACGAAGAAAGCGAGTATCAAAAATGTACGCTCATCATTTGCGGAATCGCTTTTTGTATTGTTAGGACGATTTTTTGTAAGAATATTTTTTAATTTTATTTATTAAGCCTTTAGTTTATCTGCTTTCTAAAAAATTCTTTGCGGAGGAAAATCATAATAAAATTGTGGAAAGAAAGCCACTATACGAAAACAACAGACAGGACTGTGAACATCAGTTTGGGCAGTAATTCAAAACTACGAAAATACCGGAAGTATAACTTCAAGGCCCAGAGCAGGACGTCTTTGTGAATTAACAGAAAGGGAAAAGCGCAATATTGTAGGGCTTGTGAAGAAAGATGTAAAGGTAACTACTTCAAAAGTGAGAGATGAAACTGACAGACCGCAACTGCTAGAAGAGTTTTAAGAAAAACCAGTTATCATGGAAGAGTAGCTAGGAAGGAGCCATTAATTTCCCCAATAAATAAGCAAAAACGCATTGCTTTCGCCAATGATGATATACACAAGACTCTCGAATTTTTCAAAAAGTTTATTTTATCGGAGGAAAGTAAAAGTTTTGCATTTTTGGTATCAAACAAAGATATATTTTGCAGAGGAAATCTGTAGCTGATTAAAGATAATTTATTACCAAGAGTGAAGCATAGTTGTGGTGGCGTAATGGGTGTGTGTGTAGGGCAGCAGGTGGCGTGAGAAAATTGCTGTTTATTGATTCAACAATGGAAAAGTTTGCTTATTTATAGCAGATATTTTGAAGCAAAATTTTACCCTCCGCGGGGCACCTTTTTTAAAATCTTCAGTTTTTTACGTACTATTCAAGGATATTTTCTAAAAGGTTGTATCCATAAATCGATAGAAAATTAAATTTTAGGAAGCTACCTGGAAGACAAGTCGTTTTCTATAATATAAATACATATGTATGTTAAATTCACGTTCAAAGTCAGAAAAGTCTGGCCAGAAAAGCAAAGAAGTCTCTTGAAAGATATTATGTGTGGGAAGTGAGAGAAGTTTACTATCGAAGAGATGACCAAGTTGGTAAATTCTGTGAGCAATATACTTGGGGAGTTGTTTAAAAGACGTTGGCGGTACCTAATAAGCTACTAAAAACCTGCATATTTCTTGAAAATTTCTATAATATTTTAAATTTTTTTATAAATTATTTGAAATGATTTTGGTGTGATCTAAAATGAATTATGCATTTTCTTTAATAAATTTAATGTCGTTATATAGTTAAAAATAAAACAAAAAATATTTCAAAAACTTCAAAACTTTTTTGGGCGTTACTTTTGCAACTACCCACAAAGAAGCGTAGATTTATGACATTAAGTGTGTCTATGTACTTATATATGTATCTGCTTGCATTTGTTCAATATTAATATTAACTACACTTGTCCTTTAATCTAACGCGCAGTGGCAAAGTCACAGCAAATCTTTGCTTTGGCTAATCTACCGTTGGATCTTTGCAGCCTTTTTTTCGGCTGGTGTACTTAGCAACGTAATACAGAATTTCGCAAACGGCAGATGGTTCATCTACTTAACCGATTGGGGATTCATATTGTGCATGTACACAAGTATCTTTGGTGCTGTACTAGTAACGATATATTATTGTACGAGTGGCAAGAACGAAGTAGGTAAGTGTTGAAAGGCAGGAAAATTTAAATATAGTACAAATCTTACGTCAATGCGAACTCTTTTAGCTATATCTTTATGGGCGTTAAAATTATATTGGGCTACTTATTGGACCACCTTGGTATTGGCGACGGTCATAACAACAGTTTATTGGATTTTTATATTTCCAAGTGAGTACCAAACATGCAATATATTGTTATATTATACCTAAATATCATAGTCATGCTGATTGGCTTCGCTATGGTATCAACAATTTTAGAGAATATATTTGTTGCCATAGAAATATGAGCGTTTTCAAGGTCATCGTAAAGTTTAGCGTGCAATCAATGTGCAGTATTATTATATGTATTAATCTAATAAATTTAAAAAATGCCTGAATTAGGGTGTTGGCAACTCAGTACTCCCAATAGTTTTTACTTTCATCATCATTGTTGCCATGACGGTCCGGCTTGAACCTTGCCCAAAAGTCCCGATTCTTTGCAGACATCTCCCAGTTTTTTAGTCCAAAGATCTTGACATTGTCATTGTATAGATAAAAGAAGAACACGTTTTCCACTTGCAGTCTCGCACTCACTTCTTGTTTGGCTGTTGTGTCCACAGAGATGATAAAATTAAAAAAACAGCGCGTACACTTCTGTTACCTGTTTGACCATGCTCCTTCTCCTATTTGTAGTGTACGTCTCGATGTTGTTCCACAAACGGAGGAACCTACAGTTTTAAACCGACTCCGAACGGCAAATAGTTTTTCATGAGGAACTTTTTCATGGCAGAAATACACTCGGAAGTTTGCCATTGCTTCCCGAGGGGACACCGCTATTAGAACAAACTTTTTCAATTAGTTTGCTCTTCCATACACCGAGATTCGAACCTACGCACTCTCGAATGGGACTCACATAACAAACATACGGATACAGCGGCCGCTATAGTTTACTTGCACTAAATCATAATCAAAATCAAAGAGGGCGTATCTACAAAATCTCAAGGCCAGAACATTACTACTTTATCTGTTATCAATTAATACATGGTCAGTTTAATTATGATACGTTACTTTAATCCATTATAAACTTAAATCTTATAGCCGCTTATCAAATTGGTTGTTATATTGTATAAGGTTATCCAATTCCAAAAGTAGTAAAAATAAAACACGCCTAAACTTTTAAACTTTGTTAAACTTTTCTTTTAATATTATTTGGATTAAGCTACTAGGAGTGTAAAATCACTTCGTTCGATTTACGTCCTATCGTCTTTTTCCAATTCTAAAGAGGTAATTTTCGATGACTTATTGGCTCATATGAGGCATGTATATTGTCAATATCCACAAATGTTGGCGCTCAAATGCTAGACAACTAAGTAATGAACTTCATGTTCATGCATGCTTAAAATTTTCACCGCAATTTCGTCATATTCGATCGTGTTGTATGGCCGTAGCGCCATCTTGCTGCAACTGGATATGCTCCAGATCCATAGCTTTAACTTCAAACTAAACAAATTTGGCTATAACACGGTCATATAGCTCCAGATTTACAGTAATGGTCTCTTCATCCCTATTTTCAATTACATATATAAGTATTATTCGACCACAGTGCTATTAGGTGGACGCAATGGTATCTGAACGAAAGGAATGTGGATTTTGTTAGGCCCATATTCGCTAATTTTTTGTCAATTCTCGGACAATTGAGAGTTTAGAAATGAAAGAAATACGTGACATATCAGCTACGGACCCAATCTGTTCAGATTTGCTTACTATGTGTACATATTGTCAATTGTCTGCCTGTTGATTATGATGATGAAATTGATTTCTTTGTGCTGTCGAATGGCAAACATTGAAACATAGATATATGGCACGCTTCCACGACAGTCGGTCGTATGTTACCGGAATGGCGCAAATATTTATCGGCCCAAGGATTGTTGCTATAGCAACATTCGACTAACATTTGGGTGAATATTTAAACAACAACAACAACTTTAATTTATAAAAAAACATAGCGGCGAACAAACGTAATCCCGATTGGGATAACCCCCTATAACAGAGATACCATCAATTCTAAAAATTATCAGCACACGACAATGCCAATATTTCTTAAGCACACTTATTTTGATTTATTATATTAGATTAATTTTATTATATTGGATTTATTACATTCGATTAATGATAATTTATTATATTAGATTAAGAGTTTCAATAAATGCCTTTTAACTTTCTCATAATTGATAACACTGTGTCGAATCAGTTGCATTATTTTCTAAATTGATGGATGTGGCAAATATATGTAGTTCAAGTGCACTACTTTCAATGAGCAAAGCAATGAGAACGACCTAATTATATTCTTCTTCTTGATTGGCGCGATAACCGCTTACGCGATTTTGGCCAAAGCGCGCCAGTCGTTTCTTTCCGGATTTGATTTTATCAGATTTGATTTTATTGCTTTGAAAATTTAGAACCGCGCCCTTATATAAATATTAATTTTAATTTAACAAATACACACGTAAAATAAAATAGCGCACTTTTCAAATTTATTCATTTATTACTTCAATTCAATTCATTACCCCTGTTGCGTCAGCAAATCACCTGATTCCTTCAAATTCGCTGAAAGCCATTTAACGGTCTGATGTTGGCTGCAGCTTTCCATTTTCCAAGAATGGTATATTACCAGGTTTGCCCAATTTGTAATGGGGAAAAACAAAATTGTGCGAGCAACTTCGGCTGCCACTTCACCTGGTTTTTAGCAGCTGAATTCTGTTCGCTCATTTCACACGTATTCACATATGCGAAGACTGTATCGATTTTTTTCGTATATCACCAACAAAACCTGAGTTTTTTCGTAAACAAACCGCAGTCATGACGTAACCGCCTGCGACGTCAGCCAATCAGCTGATTACTTCAAATTCGCTGAGAGCCACTTCGCTGATCTTGGCCACACCTTCTGAATTACTTTCACATGATATTCTGTAAATCGTGTACTTTACTAACTATGTTTACTTGACATCGCGCTCATTGTGATAATTGATGTCAGCGTTGAATTAAATTAGCAACAAAACAATCTTGTTACAAAAGGAAAAATAAATACATGAATACGATACATACGATACATACGAAATTTTGCGAGGATTTCAAATTGCATGCCACAAACATATGTTGACATTATCGCAGGGCCTTTTTACAAGCCTCACATATCCATTTATGTACGCTTGTATTGTATGTATGTATAAGTAAACATGTGGTCCAAATAGCATTTAGAACTTATTTTAATTCGGCTATAAATACAAGTCGAATGAAATTTGTCTAATGATTTTATTTTTATTGAAAACTGTAATCCTTGCCCTTAAACAAGGATTGCAATATCATTGAAATGACTTCCAATACTGTCTTACATTTTTCTATTCTGTCAACCCAATTTTTCAGTACATTTTAATATAAAATTTAAATAAAATACAAACACAATTTTCTTAAAAAATAAGATATTTACTCGTATGCACATTTAGTCACTATAAAAAATACTCTACTTACACTCGAAGTGGGTGTGAGTGAACGTGTTTTGAATCTAATGAATTTTCAAGTTTTGATGCTCCGCACAAGTGTGTATATATACTTAAAGTAAAGTTGCACTTTTTACTTTCTCAAGTGCTTCTACAGTGATGTGCGATGAGATAGAGTCAGTGATATCCAAATTGCTAAACTTCACATTTTTCATTTTTACTTTTAAAATACGTAAATCATATATCAAAATAATGGATTGCGGGGAAATGATTGACCAGCGTAGTATTGCTGTAATCTGTCATACAGTGCTCGCAACTTTAAATGGCTTCGACTACCGATTTTCTTCAATTTACTCAGTAAAACCGCTGCTTACTCTTCTTCAACGATTTAAATAGTTATACCCAGATGACCACGGCTTAGATCATTTGGAACTCCTCTAAATTAAGTTGGTTGAAGCGGTTGTCCTGTGGGACACACTAAGGCTCATAGCCCATTAAGATGCCGCGGGCGGAATTTGTCCTTATCTCTCTTAAAATCAGTGTATGCTTTTCAAAAATTTTAGAATATCCCTGATTTCTGCATAACTGAGATCTTCCGAATCCTTAAAAAAATGTCTACCTAAAATAGTAAACCTACGGGATCGTCGCTTCCTCATCTAGACAGCTTCTGGGAAGTCATATGTTTGCACACCCATCCTCTGTGCATGCCTAGCTACTAGGCAGTGTCCCGTATGCTCATCGGTCAATTTGGTGCCGAGTCTCGCTAGTTCATCGGCTCTGCAATTACCCTAAATGTTGCAATGGCCAGGAACTCATGTTACCTTTAGGTGAAATGACTCTGCCATCTCGTTAAGAGCATTTCATGGCTACCTTGGAGGTTTGAGATTTTGCTTTGTGAGGGATTTTGTCACCGCCTGGCTATCAGTGAAAATGTAGATATCATTTCCAAGTATCGCATTACACTGTACCAGTTTACGGCTTTCATTATTGGCATAAGTTCAGTCTAACAGACACTACAGTAGTCGGGGAGTCGAAAACTGAAGGAGATCCCCAGATGTTCGGAATATGCGCGAATGCATAGTCCACCAGTACGTAGTCCACCAGCCCGCTGTGTGGTTGAAATCCCACCGGTTATAAGAACAGATACGAGTCTTTGAACCTTGTCAACTCTTCTGATGTTCAGACCCTTCTCAAGGGCATTCCTCCATACTACAATACCATAGTAGAGACTATTGCTGTGTAGAGCCAATGTGTCATTCTGAATTTCAACCCCCATATTTTCTGCGGAAGGTTACAACGCCGTCACAGCTTTGTGTACTCTATCTGCGACTGTGAGCTCCAATTTAGCTTCCTATCAGAAATATGACCTAGATGTTTAGCCCTTCCTGTTACCCTAAGGAGTTTCCCTCTAAGGATATTTGTTTAAGAGCAGGTGTTTTATGTTTCCTGCTAAATAGTATCAGATCCTTTTTTTCGGATTTTTTCTTTTAATTCTGGATTTGGGAACTATGATCAAATTAAGTAAAGCAATTCCGTCTTTGCTTTTCCAAACGCGATCTGTAATTCAATCAACAATTTAAGACTATACGTCTACATGCAATATGAATTAGCCTCAACACTCTCTCTAGCCATCTCAGTTTCTAGCCATCAGCGTCTTTCGTATCATTCAATTGACTTCTTATCTCACTACGTTCCCACTCATGATCGGTCTGCAATTGCATTAATCTGATGTCACCTATGTCAGAATATAATTCAGAATTTTATTTATGACGATGTTCCAGAAGAAGATGGCATGACTGTAATTGAATAGATTTAAATTGCCGTATTCTGTGTAAAATAAATATTAAATAAAAATATATAACTATACTTTTATCTATGCCCTCCCCCAAAATAAGCCCTAGCGCGTATTTTGGGCCAAAAAAAAAAGTAAGACAATGTCTTATTTTCGGAAAAAGACGACATCATTTAAATGACCACCATGCGCACGTCTACAGTTAAGCCCGCTCAACAGTCGATTCATGAATGCCTAATTGTTGAGAACGTCGAGATTTCAATGTTAATGTTGTTCAGCAACAACTACAGCTACAGCAGCAATATTCTTCACAAAACGCCCAGTTTTTGGTCTGTCTTTGAATTGTCGACTCATTCGGACGTATATAGGTATATATATAATTGGCGCGTACACCCTTTCTGGGTGTTTGGCCGAGCTCCTCCTCCTATTTGTGGTGTGCGTCTTGATGTTGTTTCACAAATGGAGGGGCCTACAGTTTAAGCCGACTCCGAACGGCGGATATTTTTATGAGGAGCTTTTTCATAGCAGAAATACAATCGGAGGTTTGCCATTGCCTACCGAGGACGACCGCTATTCGGACGATTATTTCCACCAAAAAATAACGAATTATGGAATATGTTGTTCTTAAAGATCGACCATTTTTTCAATAATTTTAACGGGCTGTTCTATCATGTAAAATTGTACATCTATCTACTTAACAAGTGTCAAAGATTACATAAAAAGATACCGTCTAGGAATTATTCGCTACTGTCATCCAGGCATATCTTTTTCACTTTTTACTGAAACTAAATTAGAATTAATTAAACACTGAGATTTAAAACGTATACATAAATTTACTTATAGCTGACAATCAAAGTGCTTGGGGAATACACAATTTGTGGCAGCATGGCTTCAATTCGATAATGATGATATTGGATCACATGTTGGTAGCATTTCCTTCGCACATCTTGCACTACGTCTATCCTTTCGCATTGGGACTGATATATATGATATTTTCAGTTATTTATTACTACGCGGGAGGTATCGATCCGTAAGTAAACAAAAGCAATATTTACTTTTTATTTATGTAGCTATGCATATGCAAGGTGCTCCATATTCAAATAAGTTCTTAAGTTTGTTATCAGCTAAGTGCATATAAGTCTCTTAAAATTTCTGCTCTTTTTTGCTGCTTTTAAAGTTCCAGCTTTTACATACCAACGTATAATAATAAATATTTGCTTCCTCTTTCTTACAGCTTTGGCAATCGGTTTATTTACGAGATACTCGATTGGTCAAAACCAGGAACCGCTACTTTAACTTTTATCGGAGCATTGGTATTGACCTTTGTATTCTCTTGTTTACATTTCGGCCTATACAAATTGCGCACATTTATTTATCACCAACGAAGAAGTCCCAAAATAACGCTGAATGTTTAATACTTATAAGATAATTATGTGCTTATATGCCCGGATATTGTAGGGAAAATATTAATTATGTAATTGAGTATCTAATTAAGATATTGTAAAAATTATGTATATAATAAGTTTAGCAAAGTTAATACTATTTTGGGATATTATTTTAAGATGCTCGAAGTAGTCATTTTATTTATTTTTTAAAGCCTATAACTTAAGCTTGGAATTGCAAACTATGTTTGAAGTGTATATTGTTTTTGCTTTTTTATTTTTGTGTTATTTTTAAAGGGCACAACTTTATTTTCTACTATTGACTTATAAATTATTTATTTAAGTCAAATAAAACCAAAGATAGGAAGAAAACTATAAAAAAACACATTTTTTCTGAAGCAATATGTCCTAATTTCACCAATTTATTAGATATAAAATACTTCCTTGACAAACTGTATGTAGGATTCAAGCAAATATATAGGGTGTTTTTTTAAGAGGTTAGGTTTTCAAGATGAAATAAAACGTATATAATTTAATGTTATGGCCAAGAATTTAGCTTTATTATAAAGATAAGGGTTTGCCATTATGTTTTAAAAATGATACCCATTCAACCAAAAGTGAGCTTCATCGCTGAACAAAATTTTCTTCGATGCGTCGCGCGAACCGAACCATTATTTTCGTAATAAATTTGCACGATTTGCAAACGTTGTTCAGGTGTAAGTCTATTCATTATGAAATGGCAAACCAAACTGAGCATAAATCAAGTGACAGCTGTCAAAAAGACCATCTACGAAAAAGTAGTGCCAACTTGAAAACCTAACCTCTAAAAAAAACACCCCATACAAAAATTGGTCATGTGGCGTCAAAACGACTTTCTTTAAACATCAAAAAATACTATCATGTCACTTTTTCCAAAATACCTGTTTTACATACTTCCTAAAGCATATCTAATGTTGTACTTGAATATACATATGTATATATACATATATATATAATTGGCGCATGTATTTCAAGGTCATACCAATAACTTTTAATAGACGTGTGCATAATATGTCGCTGAAATATTTATTATCAGTAAAGTTTTCTGATCCTATCCCACCTTACTCGTCCCGTTTGCTATTGATCATCTTGAAGTCTTTAGAAAGTAGGAGATCAATTTTTTCTCTCTCGTATGTTTTCAATGTTATTAAGGCTGACATTGATTGTCCATTTCTGCTTCAAAATAGTAATTTTCTTACATCTCCAAGTGATCTTTGTAACGCTCTTCCTTTCTATCTAAATAAGTCGAATACAAATTAGGCTCGCAATGCTCGTATTGAACATGCACGAGATCGTCAATTCTAACTTCTAGATTACTCAGTTTTAAACAAAGAATTTTGCTACACTATTGAACTTTAACTTTTAGTTCCATTTTACACGTAGGTTTGTACTCGAAAAAAATTAGGAATAACTGTTAAAAATGTTTGCGTTATCGAACACGATTAATATGAATTCCATCAAATAGAAAATTTGACTTTCGAGTATCAGCCGTACGAGGATTTTGTGTCTTTGACTTTGAATCTGTATAAGAAGAAAAGAACCGTTTTTTTATTGTAACTTCAAGATATATTTCGTTCTGCTTTTTCTGCGTAATAGTCCCACTCAAGGGTTACGACGCCAGTGCTAACTCAGGTTAGTGCCGTTGAAAACTTTCCCGTAAACGCAACCAGACAAAAATGAGAGAGAAGTACGCGAAGCGTTTTTAGGCGGTATTTTTATGCACACATTCGAAAGGGTCGAAATTATCTTACGCCGCAGCTGAAAAAGTGATTAAAAAATCAAAAAAGTTTGTTGTGATGTGGATCAGCGATATAAAGTGTACAAAAATGTTGAAGACTTTTCCGAGCGCGGCTAAAATTGAACGTCCAACTTTTTAAGCGGGACCCTTCATTGCGACTACACCAAGCACACACAATGCTTGCTAAAAAGGGAATAAATGTGAGTATAAACACCATCGAATGACCACTGAAGAAGGCGAACATATCTTACCATCCCGCATCATCAAAACCACTACTCTCAGAAAAACACTATGTGTGACCTGGAGACAAGCAAATGGTATCACAGTAATGGACTGGCCTTCCCAGTCCCCAGACGCCAACCCCATTGAAAATGTGTAGGGAATTATGAAAACGCATCTTGCCGGAAAGCCAGTCCACCATTTAAAGCAACTGGTCCTCTTTGTCGACTAGCTACGCAGAAAAGCTGGTTCAAAGCATGAAAAAGATGCCAGGCTATACTTGACAACAATGAAGACTACACGGCTTATTAAGTAATTTCAACTTGTAGTTTTGTACATAGTTTCATAAAAAAAATTTAAATATATATATTGTATGCTTCATGAATAATCGCGGTTCCTTTTTTCTGACCCAGACTGTATGTATATTCCCAGTAGAAAAAGCGAAATAACTCATCATATTTGATGGCATAATGCGTTTTTACCACTGCCAGCATTTTCGTCCCAATGGTCGTGTGCCGTTTCCTTATCTATCAACGCAGAGATTCTCCTTTGTAGGCCTACCAGCGCATTTAACGCTAATTACACTTATCATTTATTATTGGCGCTCATTCAAATTTGATAAATAGATTATGAAAATTAAAAAAAAAAATCTAATTTATGAGATCATAAAATATTTAACTATTTGATTAACTACGTGGACTGAAAAGTTCCGGGCCTAACAAAGAAATCACGTTTTTTGTTGTGTACGTGGAGTAATTCCCATCAAGAACACCGCAATCATTCCAGCGGTGCTAACATTTCAATGCCACTTTTGTAGAACGATTTATCTTTTGCCTCAAAATAGGCCTCAGTTTCAGCGATAACCTATTCATTCGAGCGAAATTTATTACTGCCGAGCATTTTTTTAGGTCTGCGAACAGCCAATGGTTGATGGGAGCCAAATCTGACGAATACGGTGTATATGGGAGCAATTCGAACTTCAATTCATAAAATTTTGCCATTGTTTTGATTGACTTGTGACACAGTGCGTTGTCTTAATTAAACTTTTTTCTTTGCCATAAGCGGGCGTTTCTTTGCAATTTCGGCCTTCAAGCGCTCCAATAGCGCCATATAATATTCACTGTTGATGGTATATTCCTTCTCAAGATAGTCGATGAATATTACACTACGCCCATCTCAAAATACCAAGGCCATAAGTCGATCGTTTTGCATTCGGGCACTTTGAACGAGGTTCTCTAGTTGCTGCCCACTCAGATGGTTTTGATTCCGCAGTGAAGTGATGGTTCCACGTTTCATCCATTGTTACATATCGATGCAAAAATTCCGGTTTATTACGTTTAAACATGGCCAAACATTGCTGAAAATCATTAACACGTTCTTATTATTGATCAACAGCGGGCAAACGCGACATCCACTTTGAACAGAGCTTTCTCATAGTCAAATGATCACGCATTATAATGTCAACATGTTATTTTGATATCGTTACGATGTCAGCTAAGGGCCTCCGCCACGGGTCATATCGTCATCGTAGCGTATGCGACAAAATGTACGCGAGGCACACGCTTCGTTGTCGCACACTTGTGTTCAAATGGAGAACCGCACACGGGACGTCAGCTATTCGTACTCGCCACAGCAAGTTGCAGCAATACGCTTGTCGTGGAGCAGAGTCGTCAATATCCTGTACGCTTGTAGTTTGTTTTTGATTTTCAGTGTTAGTATTTTGTTTTTGAATAGTCAGCTTCAACATTCCTACAAGCTGCTTAAAAGCATTTTTAGACATTCTGTAAAAAATCTGAAATTTATAATCATTGTAATCATTTGTGTAGCGGCCGCCGCATCCGAATGGGTTGGTGCGTGACTACCATTCGGAATTGATAAAGCGAACGAATCTCGGTGAAACACCAAATTAAGAAAAACATTTTTCTAATAGCGGTCGCCCCTCGGCAGGCAATGGCAAACCTCCGATTGTATTTCTGCCATGAAAAAGCTCCTCATAAAAAATATCTGCCGTTCGGAGTCGGCTTGAAACTGTAGGTCCCTCCATTTGTGGAACAACATCAAGATGCACATCACAAATAGGAGGAGGAGCTCGGCCAAGCACCCAAAAAGGGTGTACGCGCCAATTATATATATATATATAATCATTTGTGTAAGCAACAGTCTGAAATTTGTAATCATCCTCTTGTAACTCCCTTGTGGCAATGAATAATTTGCTGTTTGAGTTATTCCTAGTGTACGGATGATCCTTTTTTACAATAAAATAAGTTCCTCTTCATCGATCAACATATTGACAACTCGTACTTGTACGATATCTAGTTGCATTGTGTGCGGACAAGCAAGGGTATGGTAATCGTCGCTCCAAAAAAATACGATACGACTCGTGTGCAGAGGCCCTAACTCACGCAACTTAACTTTTCAATCATTTAAAACGATCTTGTGGATTTTTTTTTATATTTTCTAGTGTTACCGCCTCATCTAGACGTCCCCTGTGGTACGCGTCATCGGTGTCTCTACGATAACGATTGAAGTCAGCGATCCATCGTTTTATTTTGATGGAGCGGAGTCCCCATAACACTTTTCAAGAAATTTCATCGCTTGAGCGGTATTTTTCCCCATCAAGACGCAGTGTAAAATTAAGACACGAAATTCTTTTTGATCCATTGTTTTGAAAATAACAAAAGTAGCGTCACTCTTGGCACAATAACTCACTAACTGATAAATAGAAAATCATGCAATTTTAACAGCTGTCTTCTTGAGGTTAGAATTAACTGAAAAAGAGGTGCATGCAATAGAGCCATCTAAGTGTTAGGCCCGGGACTTTTCAACCCATCTGTTTGTTGTCGGGTATGTAATCCATTGTTGCGTTTTCTATTGCCCTAGCTTGATATTGGCTAATTTTTTTTAAATGTGTTCGTTCACAAAATTAGCCGTTACCAGCCAACAATTCAATTTAAGAACCTAGGTGAAAATTCTCTTCCAAAAGGAAGAAAAAGCAAAAAAAATTAAGAACGGAAAATTTGCCATTACTTGCAAAAACCGGTAGAAGGAGACATACATATCAATTGAGCTTGTTTAAAAATTTTTATATTGGCCAAAAACATTGCCATAAATATACTGGTTTGCTATTTGTAGTTTATAGGTAGTCAGAAATGATAAAATGGAAAATTTAACAACAAAAACCGTGCCCTAATAACCAATAACACTGTACAGCCCAGCCGAGTGTAGGGAACCAAAAGATTGAGTCATATTTTTTTTAAAGGCTGAGTCATAAGTAAAAAAGCCATTTCTTGGATTTTCGAACTTAGCCTCCGAAATCGAAATATGGGCCTTCGAAGCACCATAGCTTCTTTAGTAAAAAATTATTTAAAATTAATGCGTGTAAATAACTAAAAAAGTTCAAAGTTGAGTTCAAAGTTTGGTGAAAAAGTTTCAAGAATCCGCTTTTGTCGGAAATAGAAAAGGGATTTGCAGACCAAAAACTGCGCGTTCTGTTGAGAATATGCTGCTGTAGCACAAAGAACTGCTGAACAACCTTCAACATCGATATCTCGACGTTCTCCACAATTAGGCATTCATTAATCGACTGTTGAGCGGGCTTGACTTGTAGACGTGCGCATGGTGGGCATTCAATTGTTGGTACTTGTCACATACCTGTATAATTGTTAAGGACCGTATTTTAGATAGCATTTGTAAATCCTGAAATAATCTAAATTTGTACATGTTTTATTTTAAAACAACATCCAGGCTCGTCTTTTGAAATACTCTTTACTTATTCGAAAGGTGGTGTAATTTCGAATGGATAAGCCTACAGTTTTACGCCGACGCCGAACGCAGATGGTTTTTTATAAGAAGCTTTTTCGTGGCAGAAATACTCGAAAGTTTGCCATTGTCTGCCAGGAGATTACCGCTTTAGATAACACCTTTTCTATCATTTGGTGTTTCATACCCACCGTGAAATTCGAATGAGCTCTGCCGAATGGGGGTGACGGGTATTTAGCCTTTACATATAAATAGTGGGCGTGGATTTTGTCTGGTTTCGATAATTTGATTCCAGATATATATGAGATGGGGTGCAATACGTGCACTAAATTTGAGCAAGATTTATTAAGTTGACATCGAGATACATGCATTTACTCAAATGTTGGCGGGCGCGGCACCACCCATTTCTTGAATTTAAAATAATTTAAAACTTCATCTGGTTGCTAGACGATGAGCAGCGAGGAGCCACTCCTGACACCTATTTTCCGACATTAACGGACACGAGCAAGAACGGCTAGGGAAGCGCAGCAAACCTCTCTAGCACACGCCGCTTGCTGGATAAGCGTTACCAAATCGTCTGGTCTCGATGGCATCATATTTGCTCAACTGCAGAAATCTGCAGCGACACCTGTATATGCGATCTACATAGCTAGCTTGTGGAGAGGTGAGAGAGTTACATTCATACCCAAGGCAGGTAAGAACTCACATGTATCCCCTAAGGATTTCAGACCAATCAGTCTTTCATCATTCTTGATGAAGGGTTTTTTAAAGACTGATTCACCTGCGCATAAGGGATGAAATTCTTCGGGTGGCAAGTCCGATTAGGCAGATCGGTGAGTGGGCTTTGCACCTGGTTAAAAATACAGAGGTGTCTCTTTCTCAAAAAGAGTCCTTAGTGATCGCCTTCATTGAGATTGAGGATTTATTCTAATAATGTAACCCCAGCTGCAACCACAAAGTTTTTGGCTAAACTGAGGGTCTGAAGCAATCTTATCGGGGTTATTTATAGCAGCATTTATTGTTTTCCTGAGCTACGGAACCTTTTTAAGCAGTTAAATATTTGACGGAGCCCTAAAATAATTGAAAGTTGGTTTTAAGGATATAATATTCTTATTAACAATCACATTACTTGACATTAAATTTACAACTTATAGGAGGTGTGAAATTGCTTCTTAATTTTCATAAACTGTTTGATGTTGGGCTTGATAGAGGAGAGTTTAAGCGTATAGAGGTATCTTCTAATTCCCTTTCTCTTATTTTTACTATTTAATTCAAATTTCTGTTTTGTCCTTCGCTTCTCTTTCTGACAAAAAGTAGTATTAATTTTTAAGACAATTATTTATTTATTATTATAATATAACTTTTCTTTTTTCTTTTTTAAATTATTAAATCTTTAGTATTAAGTAATTTTTGTTGTTAAGTAAGTAAAAACACTGTAAAAAATATGCCTTACGTGCGTATAATAATAAAAAAATTAAAAAATAAATAAAATAAAATATATAAAAATTGAAAAGGAAATGGTTAGTAGTAATTACTTTATTCAAGCTATGGAGACAATGCAAGGCAGCCTTTAAGAACTAACAGTCACAGAAATATTTTCTAGTCGACTGAAAATTGTGTGCGCACGGATTAAATGAGCGCACACTCTTCTATCTGCCAACTGTCCGAATTGCTTGATCCACAACTAAAAATATACAAGCAATTAAAATTTTATTTTGCCACGAAATTCTTCCTTTTTACGACGATTGAAGTATTTTTGTTTCTATTATTTCTTTTCACAAGTAATTCGCTTTGAGATGTGACCAGCTAATTGACAATTCGGAATTTTAGATTATTAGAAACAACGAATGCTGGAATATGCTGGCTGCATAAGTTGAATAATTTCAAATAATAGGTCTGTTCATGTAAAGATTATCCAGTAACTTAATTTCCGAGAATTTGGAAAGTACATGAACACAAAACTAAAAACAATTTGCAAGTTTTACGAACAGCTGATTAAATTGTTGGCGGGAAAATCACAAAAAATATATAAAAAAATAAAATTACCAATGTTAAACACAAATACCTTTTGCAATAATCATTTACTTTGGCTAATTGTTTTTATACGTTGAATATATTTTATGGAAATTATGTATGAAATATTGCATCAGACAAATGTCCACCATTTTTCTCGATACAAAGACTGGCTATTTTTAACGCGTTTTCCATTACACCACATAATATTTCTGGTTTAAGGCTCAGTATTTCGTCTCGAATATTTTGCTTTAGCTGTTTAATAGTCTCTGGTTTATTAAGATACACTTTGTCTTTTAAATATCCCCATAAAAAGAAGTCGGGCGCAGTCAAATCTGACGAACGAGGTAGAAAAGGGAAATCTGAATTTTTGGAAATCAGACGTACGCCAAAAATTTCACGCAGCAGGGCCATAGTTTGCCCAGCAGTATGCGCAGTTGATCCATCCTTTTGAAACCACAAATTAGGATACTGCTCCGCCATTGGCCGCAAAAAGTTTTCAATCAATGTTCTGTAAGAAGCTCCTGAATTCGATTCCAGCGTTTCATCCTCATTTTCGAAGAAATATGGACCGATAACTCTAGTGGCCATAACACCGCACCAAACAGTACATTTAGATGGGTGCAACTGATGTTGGTGTGTTGCCCTTGGATTTTCAGAGGCCCACAATCTACAGTTTCGTTTGTTGACATAACCATTTAAATTGAAATGCGCTTCATCCGACAACAAAACATTATTTAAAAAATCAATTTGTGTGGCTAATTGTGTAAAGCGAATAGCGTATTGTAGTCGTTGTTGGTGGTCTTGCGTTAGCAGTGCGTGCACAATTTGAATTTTGTATGGGCACATCTTAAGATCCAACTTTAAAATTCTACGCCATGGCGTTCTGGAAATGCCCAATTGGCTGGAACGACGGCGAGTTGAGACAGATGAATCATCTGCAACACTCTGCCGCACAGTTTCCACATTGTCTTCAGTGCGAATATTTCGATGGGCACCTCGTCCAGGACGGTCGGCCACTGAACCCAGGTCCCTCAAAACGACCGACCCAACTCCTAATCATAAAGGCTGTGGGAGCTGATCTGGAATTAAAATGTTGCCGATATTTACGCTGCGTTAAAACAATTGATCGTTGACAAGAACAGAAAAATTCGATAATTTTAACGCGTTGTGTTGTACTGTAGGGTTCCATAATAAATTTCCAATAATTCAATTATAACCTACAAAAAGAGAAAAATAAATATGTCAAAAAATAAAAAAGTTATTTGTGCTTAACATTAGTAGGTCTTATTTGGCCCACCCTGTATATATATATATAATTGGCGCGTACACCCTTTTTGGGGTATTTGGCCGAGCTCCTCCTCCTGTTTGTGGCGAGCGTCCTGATGTTGTTCCACAAATGGAGAGACCTACAATTTCAAGCCGATCGGCAGATATTTTTTATGAGGAGCTTTTTCATGGCAGAACACTCGGAGGTTTGCCATTGCCTGACGAGGGGCGACCGCTATTAGAAAAAACGTTGTTCTTAATTTTGGTGTTTCACCGAGATTCGAACCTACGTTCTCTCTGTGAATTCCGATTGGTAATCACGCACCAACTCATTCGGCTACGGCGGCCCCTGCTTTATAAACAGACCTAATATTTTGAGGATGATATTGTTTATCCGTTTTAATTGCGGAATTAAGCCAAAAAATTTAAATAAAAAATGGAAATGGAAACAAAAAGGAAAAATTAATTAAAAATAGGCATTTAAACGAAAATTTACTTTTTGACATAAACTAACCGCTTGAACCGCTTTTATAACAGGTCACTCTTTTTGTTATTTTTTTAGCTAAAAGTCAATCTTACTTTTGTTTTAAGGGGTTATATACAGTTAGAAGGCCGAAAAAACGAATTTTCCAAAATCTTTTTCGAGAGAACTTTTAAATTTATTGATCTAAAAATTTGTACACATATTATGTTTCCTTTTAACTGCATTTTAAGACTTAGTATTAGTAAAAATATTAATTTATTTCTCAAAAAAAAATCGATTTTTGACCAAAATTTCGGGCTGAAATTATTTATAAAAAAAAACATTTATCGGTGAGAAAAAATCTTCGATTAATTACTAAAAAATATATTTAAGAAGCTCGTTAAAATTTGAGACTAATCGGTTTAGCCGTTTTCGATTAATGATGGTCACCGACTTTGAAAACACCATTTTGAGAAAAATGCGTTTAAAGTTTGAAAAGCACTTTCAAGTGCTTGTTGTTGTTGTAGCAGCACAAACATTTCCCGTGCATATACGAGGAATGCTGCTGAAGTGACAGTCCTTGGCCGCATATAAATCCGGGTCGTTCCGGTTACGTAGAACCGACTGTCATGGGAACGCCTTTTCAAATTTGCGTGTAACTTCGAAAATATTCACCGGAACGATATTAAATTTTCAGTGTGTATTCTTAAATATATGTACATTAAGAAAAAAAAAATCGAGCTTTTGAAAATTCAAACTGTATATAACCCCTTAAATGAACTTTGATTTTATATTTTTTCTATAAAATGGTGCATTTAAATTCTTGCAGGCCCAGTCATCAGTCCGAAATGATTGCTTGCCCGTATAGGAGCCTGCAATAATTTATACAGATTAGCGAGCTTTCACTGTATGCCCACAAACTCACTCACAATTGTACCCACCTGATTTTATGAATTTCCATTTCAGATGTGTTATTTTTGGAACAAACAAACTTAAGCGAAAAGTAAGAAAATACAAATAATTGAACTAAAGCACCTTCCAGAGTACGTATAAAGGCATTCCTGTGGATCTTACGTTAGTTTGTTTGTATTCTATTTGACTTCAGATTTTAATTCTATTTATATTTATTTTGAAATTGTTCTCTTTATATCTATGCAAAATTTTTCACATGCACCTTTGGGAAAAACGGAAAGAAAAATTGTGCAAAACTTGGAACGCATTTCTTTACGAATTGTCAAGGCAAAAACAATAATACATAAATAAGGCTAGCGCCAATGGAAAATCAAGTCCAAAGAAGCGAGGTTGGTCGGTCCATGGTCCATAATTAGTGCATACCTTCATAGCTCATATTTAAATTTTTGCAGACTAGTGGTCAGTGCTGCAGCTGTTGCTACCCATGTGCGAAGCTATTCCAAAATTCCAGATGCAGCCTGTTACATGAGCCTGTAAACGATTTTTTCAAATCACAAGTGTGCGCATAATGGATACTTAAGCACATTGCATTCTTAACCCATTTGCATGTATGTATTTCCCTCTTTTACTTCGCAGTGGCAAAAAGGCGAGTGCTCCAAAATATTCCTAATATATCGCTGGTGCTTTGCATCCTGGTACGCGGTCACACTGGGACTTAGCTTGGAACAGTTCTTCTTCGAGGGCAAATGGTTTATTTATTTTACAAATTGGGGATTTTTGCTCTGTACGCTGGTGTCCCTCTATAGTGCCATATTGGTATCAATATATTGTTTCACAGCACCTAAAGCACGTATGAAATATGAAAGCAGCTTCCATTTAGTATTCCTATTTAAAAATAAAACAATGAAATAGTCTTTTATATTAATTTACACAATTGCTTTTCTGTTTTAGCCTGCCCGCTATGGATGGTGAAATTGTACTGGGCCCTGCACATTTCGTCGTTTGCATGTGCAACTGGACTGTCATTAATCTATTGGGTCTTAATATATCCATTTGCGAAGTGTCAAATGCCTGAGGGAATACATCGAATTGAAATCCTAAAAATTTATCGGCGCTTTTATGTTGGCCCCGATAGTAATACCTGCATTACTTTCTTTCACAACATCAATTCACATGCAATTACCTCAATAATGATGATTTTAGACCAGGTTGTGGTCGCATTTCCTACACGCGTTTCGCATTTGATCTATCCGGTATTTGTTGTCATGCTGTATATACTTTTTTCAATAGTCTACTTTCTGATGGACGGCGAAAATGTGTAAGTAAATTACTTGCTAATTAAAATACTTATAAAACTATGCCTGTATTTTTCTTACAGCATTGGTAGGCCGTATATATATAGACTTCTTAATTGGGGCGAATACCCTTTTTTCTCATCCTGTGTCGCCTTTGGCGGCATCTTGTTTTTATATCCAATGTGTCTTTTCGGCTACTTTATTTATAAAATTCGCGTATGTTTAAGTTCCAGCAAATAAATAAATATTAACCTTAAAAAGTTTAATTCGAAGAAATTGACGATGTAAATAAAAATTGTAATAAATTGATATATAAAAGTAAACAAAAAAAAGGCTATTTTTTATAAAATTTTATCGAAAGTGGAAGGATTATATTTAATGTTACTTTTACTAAATTAAACCAAACAATGACACTCATCGAACTGTGGATCATACAAATTTATATTAACTAAATGTGTAACCGATTTAAGTTCAGGCGTTTGATGCATTTTTAGGAAATTCTTTTTGTTGACAAATTTTAAATATAATAATAAAGCTAAGTGTGAGGCATGTATAAGGGCACAGCTGCTGCCTAGTAGAAGTGCATGAAATAACTATTTACTATGACGCTGATTAAAAGCAAATACATAATTATTAATCAAAACAATTAATTCAAATCGAACGCTTTTATTGTAGCAAGCATGTTTTGAACCCGCATAACACAACTCTACACGATCATCTCTTATGCCATTTTGTTAACTACAGCCTGATGTAAAGATGATATTTGATTCGCCCAGCCGTCCACCGCATTGTAGCGTGCTGCATTGCTGTTTTCTTTATCAAGTTGAAGAATTTGATTCATTTGGTCGATGCGTCCTTGGATTGTGCTGTATACAAAAAGATTTCACAAATTCACAAAATTCAAACCATCTAAAAATATGCATTACTTACTTGTCTAATATGCACGATACCAGCAGACTTTCAACTTCAACGGCCTCAATTTTCAATTTTGTAGCTATAAATGGTATTCTAATATTTTTATAAGGTCGTATGAGTTTTATTAGCACCTGTGTGCGTATATTGCGAAGCAAATCTTCAATATGTTCACGTATAAACGGATCATCCATAATGTTTTTGTGATTGGTTTTTAGTATAGACTCAAATTCTGTAATATCGTTATTTTGATAGGAAATAACCAGCTTTGTCATGGCAACAATTTCAGGATCTTGTTTATATGGTTTGGCTTCTTGCGAATCGAAAGGATTTATACCGGATTTCATTAACCTAAAAGTAGATTATAATAAAATTATAAATGGCATACATAAAAAAGTCAGAAAATGCGGCAATAATATTCACAAGTTACAATAAATTACAACAGCATTTTTATTTTATTCATAGACTGTATAAGAGATCAGGAGCTTCCTGACAAAATAAAATTGATGATGTAGCAAAATATACCAAAATTAGCACCAAAACCGTAATGTTTTTGAGAATGAGTTGTAATAGAGATTTTGGGTTTATGAGGATTATTGCAGAGAAAATCGACTTTGATTTGTCATGACTTCCTCTGCAATAATTATCTATATAAAATTTGGCTAGAAAAAATATACGCAAATAATTTATAACTTACATATTAGCCAAAACTAAATACTTTAAACATGTCGTTCGTCGCGGAGATCCTGATTCATCATAATTCTTGAATGCTTCGAAAAAGTCGGTATGCGCCTTTTCGAATTCACCTTCTCGCAAATGCATTTTTCCGCCACACTCACGAATTACACCCATAATAAGTGGATGTGGTATTGCGGACTTAATATGCAAGGATTGTTCATATAACGCCTTTAGCTTCTTGTTATTCTTTTGCACGGTATACATTTGAATCTCTAACGCATATATTTCCAGCAATTGCGTGCCCTTCTTTAGATCATCCTCACCGTCATCTGTTTGACAGGATTGATGCAGTTGCTTAAGTATCTTTTGTAATTTTATGAAGTCGCCAAGATCAAAGTAGAGTTTGCCTAATTTGGTATTGGTTTTGAACCAGAGACGATCATTTTTAGCATCCTTCAATGCATCCAATGTAGTTTCGTAAAACTTTTGCAAAATTTCCATCTACCCAAATGTTTAAAGATATTAAAAACATATATATGTATATTAATATATTTGCTATATAACTTACATTTTTGGATGTGGAAATATAATCCAAAATGGAATTGATCGACTTCTCCGAATGATTTCGTGTTACAGCACTTTTAATATAGGTCAATAGCAGCTTGTATCGCTCCATCATCTCATTATAGTTATTCTATAAATGCAGTTTTTTTAGCACCTAAATGCTTACTAAGGTTGCATTGAAAGGAAAGTAAATTTACCAATTTAAAGTTTATTTTGATCATCTGTTTGAGCGCTTTGAAACCCCATTCACCCTTTTCACCTCCCTCCAAATCCAACACCTTCTGAAACGAAGCCAGGGCACCATTCGGATTATCTTCCTTCAAGGCTTTGCTATTGTAATATTGATTCTCTAGATCCACATCGGGCTCAGAATTACTATCTTCCGAATATTCCTACAGAAGAAGAGTTTGCCGGTTTATAATCAAGCCGTATTGCGCTACGTGTTATTAAGATGTTCGCCTTAAATTGTTTCAGAACTTACCAATCCGTAATCTTCATCATCCTCGCACATAAAATCATCCTCGTTGTCAGACATTTCAACAACTTATCACGAAAATTGCAATTTTTTCGTATAAAGCAATCCACTCCAAAATTTCACAGCACAAAAATCTTCTTCGTTGTGAAACCCATTCACAATAGTTTAGCACGGGAAATAAGCAACCAAACAAACCAGAACCTCACAATAGAGCCATACAACACCAAGGCGAATTGAGTACAGGAGAGGGCGTCTTCCCAAACCAGTTATTTTATTTTTCGCGATTTCCATAAGTCCGACGTCAGGTTCCTTTCCAATACAAAACAAACAAAAGTATCCGAAAATACATGCTTGTGAAAATTTTATGAATAGCTTGATACTAATGAGATTTGTGAGATTAAAGCTAAACAAACTAATGCAAACGAAGTGCCGTGTGTGTTTTTATGCGGAAGATGCCGTAGCTAGAAAGAATGTGGATGTGTGTATACTTTCTTGTTTTTGTTGCTTTCGCCTATTCTTCTTCTTCACAAACAAGTACTTCCCTTCCTTTTGTTTGTTTGTTGATGAACTCTTGCGACACGGTGAGTTCGGAAAGCGTAATCTACTTCACAATCATTCTTGATACAACACATTGATATCAGAATACAGAATGTAGCGCCTTTCAAAAGCTCTACTTCATTTTGCGCAATTTTGAAAACCGGTAACGTAAGTTCTGCGAAGAAACAAGTAAAAGGAAGAGAAGTTATTCAGTGAATGGCTTGGTAAATATGTGATTTTAGGTATGATTTCTGATTTTAAATTATTTTCTGCTACCGAATTCGCTAACATAGGCGTTGTACAAAGTGGCTCTTTCAGCTGCTGGAACGTGTCCTCTTGTTCTTTGTGCCACACAAAAGCGTAGCTCTTCTTAGTGAGATTGTGAAGACTTCAGGCAATATTTGTAAATACTGGAACACAACGACGGTAATATGTGCATAGCCCTAGGAAACTTAGTACTGCGTCGTAAACATTTCTTGGTCGTAGCCAATCTCTGACTGCCTTTATTTTCTCTTCGCTTGCCTTGACGCCTTCTGTTTTGAACAATGTTCACTTCTTCCGACTCAATCGTAATCCCGTGAAGGCAATATGCTGAAGGACTTTTTCCAGATAGTCACTAAGACTTTTATCCATAATGATGACGCCATTCAGACATACCAAACAGGTTTTCCAGTGCAGTCCCATCAGTACGACTAGCGTTTCGTTGCATGGAAAGGTAAAGTCGCCGTTTGTTTTTAGGATGTAATTTGGTAAATTGGATTTTTCGGTAATTCGCAGAAATGTTTCCAATATTCTCTAAAATTGCCCGGCTGCTGTGCACAGAGCCGAGGTCGTGTCGGATACATTCCTTTGGCGATTACCCTCAAGTTCCCTCGAGGTACTTCCCAAGGCTTCTTGTTTTTTAGAATTCACTGTCATGTGGTTCTTTGGTCACCTACTTAGATGAAACCCTCGAGGGTCAGAAGTAAAGGTAAGAAGGAGCATAAGGAGGTCGCCCACGTAAATGCATCAGTTTTTCCGTTTTGTTGCCGATGACGTTGTTATAAGAAAGTGTGTTTGGCAATTTCTATTGCTTTCTCGCATGGGTTATCAAAATCGCTAGAAATAAAGTAACGGTTTTGAGAAGTGCCCCCGTCTGCATTCTGTACACCGTGATATTAAATGATGCGACTCTACGGATTTCGTAATTATGTTTAGTTTTTACTTAAACCGTTCTTCGATGAATTCGTTTAAGTAATTGAGTAATTGAGGGAGAATCACAAATTTGAGAGAAGAATATGAGTAAATTGTTAATCACCTATTTTAAAAAACTTTGTTATGTATCCACAAATTCCACTAGAAGTAACAACAACTTGTAAAAGTTATTCTTACAATTTCGTTTCAGATGCCCCAAATTTGTAATTTATCATCGTTGGTTCTGCCGACTAAAAAGCCGCCAAACCGCAGATTGGTGTGAGTATAAGTTGGCAAAACTGAATCAGGAAAGTTATAATTACTTCAATTTTCGGAACAGGGTATAGAAGCGATTTGCCAATGAAAAAAAACGAAAATGGCCCTTTTAACATGCCAAACAAATTGAAAACGAAAAATGTCTGAAAACAATTTGGGAAACAGGCCTATATATTAATGCTACGATATTTTCGCCACCACTGTTGTTTGTTATTTATCTATGTTCTGACTTTCGTGCCAATCAGCAAAATTCTCATCTGACAAGAAAAAATCTTACAAGGGAAATATTAGTAATATTTTTATACTCCTGTGTTTATGCCAATTAGAAGAAAATATACCAATGGAAAGATATTACGTAGAATGCTTTTATACATAAAAAAAATCTAGAACAAAATCCAGAAAGAACTGAAGGCCAACGAACACAATTTGTAGGGAAGACGCGGTCAAGGCGTAAGCCTAGTGAAAGCGTATTGTGCGCTTTGACAGCAAATTTTTTGGGAACAATAAATATATGCAATTAGATATATAGTTCCAAATATAAAAAGTATCTAAAATGCATTCCGTACGCAAATATCGCAGTGAGACCAGTGAGATCAGCTGTTGTCTGAAATATTTGCTCTTCAGCAGCAACGTAGTTGTTTGGGTGAGTCGTTTTGTTAAGCCAAATACCTGAATTAATCTATGTGATTTTATGTTGACGATTGCAGACTGCTGGATTGTGTGTACTGGCCGTAGGTATTTGGGCATGGAACGAAAAAGATATGTTTAGTAATTTGGCCAAACTAACATTTATAGCGCTAGATCCTGCCTTTGTACTTATTTGCACAGGCACCATAACATTTATCATTGGCTTTACTGGAAGCGTGGGTGCGCTACGAGAAAACACCTGCCTATTGTCACTGGTAAGAGTTTAAATCAATCAGAAAATGAGATTTTGTTATTATAAAACAATTAGTAGTCCAAAGAAAAATTAAAAATATAATGCACATAAATACACTAAACTTCAGTAAAAAAATGATATACATATGTATATTGCAAAATGAGGTGAAAGATTTGTAAAAAATAAGTTCTAAGTTTTTCTACGAATGGGAAATCTATAGTTTTACGCCGCCTTCAAATTGCAGATGGTTTTTATTAGAAGTTTTTTCATGAAAGAAACACTCGATGTTTGCTATTGCCTGCTGGGAACGGCCGCTGTGAGAAAAACATTTACCATTTCATGTTTCATGTCCAGAGTAGGTTTCGAACCCCGGGCAACCGAATGGTAGTTACGCACAATTCGTTTGACTACAATGACAATTACCACTGCATAGCTAATGTTGTCAGTAAACATAAAAAATAGTAATACAAATTATGACAATTTCCTCTGTATGTCTACGTTTTTTCATACAATAGCCAATACATAGAAGAAGAAATGCACAGTGACGCCAAAAGACGTAAAAATAATCATACTTTTTAGGCGTTTGTCCAAGCGTTTCTGAATTGCCGTGTGGCTTGATGTGGTCCAAAAATTTGAGGTTTAGTTAGGCCACCTCTGAACAGTGGTTGAATTGTTGTTGTTGTAGCAGTTAACTAGGCCCTACCAGTGCGGTGTAGTCACCGATCGTCATCGTCTAACCTATCTAACGGTAGGCCCAGGAAACATGTGTTTCGACAGGTTGGGTTCATAGGAACACGGGTTTTAGCGGAGCGAGTTTGAGAGGGCATGTGAATAGATGGTTAGTATCGTACGGGGTACCTTCATATGCCGGACATACACTGAGTATCTCGGGATAAATTCTGGATAAGTAGGAGTATAACCTGCTGCAATATGCAGACTGTAATTGAACCTAAGTTGCGCGGGTTCCACGAGACAGCTGAAACTGTTCGCCTGCAATAGGTGGTGGTTGGACTCCGTTAACGGCATTCAGGGGTCTGGAGTTTGGGAAGGTAGTCAAAGTCTTCCGATGAATTTCGTTTAATATCTGTCTACATACTGTCCGATCCAGTAGTTACAGTGGTGTTTGGTCCTGTATCTCGTCGGTGTTGTCAAAGGGATGCCTCCTGACTCGCCTGGGAGGTGGCTCAGGCTCTAACAAGTGTCTATAGAAGTTATTCCTGCTGTAACATCTTAGCAGAAATTGCTTGCTGAGCATTTTACTGTGCTCCGTGACCGGGAGCATGGAGGCCTCATTGTGAAGGAGTTGCAGGGGAGAAATCAGGAAGCATCCCGCTTGAAAATTTTTATAATAACTCGGAAATTCGCTAAATTTTGTACAAGCCTTGGAACTCTGATTCATAAAGTAAAATTTTATACAGTGAACTATTTTTTGTATAAAAAATTAAGGAAAACGAAAAATATTGCGAATATTGTAAAATTTTTAATTTTTAATTTTATTGTAACTTTTTTTTAACACTCCTTTACTGCATCAACAAATCCATGCGTGATGTGCTCATGAATTTTAACAGTTTTTTTTTTCAAATAGTATGCACTGTTTCTATCTTTGCTGTTGATGTTCGAAATCAGTCTGGGCATATTGACTTTTGTGCTGAAGGACAAAGGCTGGGTAAGTTAATGTTGACGCAATTATTTATTTACTTTTATAGAAGCTAAAAACGTTGTCACGTAGATAAAAGATCAAGCAACCGAAGGATTGCGTGCCTTCATCATCCACTATCGCGAAGACCCAGATCAGCAAAATCTCATCGACTGGATACAAGAGGATTGGTTGCAGTGTTGTGGCATCGATGGTCCTAAAGACTGGGATAGCAATAACTATTTCAATTGTTCATCAAGCGCGATAGGCAGTCGGGAGGCATGTGGTGTGCCATTTTCATGCTGCCGTCGCCGGCCGACAGAGATAATTAAGAACAAGCAGTGCGGCTATGATGTGCGCAAGGAGGGATATGTAAGAAAACATTATTCTCAATAATGATTTGCTAATATCTAACTATTCTTTGACCAATACTTTCTATTTGCTGCTTACTAAAAAATGGGGGAAAAATTGGGTTAACTGACTTTAACGCGAAAAATACTGATACAACATTAATACTGTTGGTGGTCGGCTTAAGCCGGTGGAGCGACATATTTATGAGCGTGGTTGTTTGCGAGCTGGCGAAGATTGGCTGGAAGCGCACCTAATCAGTGTGGCGTCTTCCTGTATTTGTATACTAATAATCCAGGTCCTGTTGTCTGAATAGTTCAAAGCATTCATATGTTTCACAAGTTGTTTTTTTTTTTACTTCAAAAAGTTTTAATTTTTGCTCTAATTATGTACATACATATATGTAAATTATGATTTAAAAAAAAATGCTACGTTATTTATTACCCCAGTAATTATTTCTTCTCTTCATTTTGTCCCAGAAGTTTGAAATATCGAAAATCATTTACGAAAAAGGCTGTGTACAAGCAGGCGAAGAATGGATTGAACGTAATTTAATTATAATTTCAACCAGCGTTATTATACTTATTTTTATACAGGTTTGTTTTAATTATTTCTTTTTAGTTTAAGTTACCAAAAATATTTGATTTATTTTTTGTGCACTAAACGTTAAACAAAAACTTCCGATACTTACTTAATTTGTTTATTTACAGATACTCGGAATTTGTTTTACTCAAAATCTGCGCGCTGACATAAATGCACAAAAATCCAAATGGCACTGACATATACCTTCCACAGCGGTATCCAACAGTGCGCCGCCTCCGCCTGCTGCCATTTAGAACGTCTGCAAACAAAATGTCTGTGTATGGGTTTAGTATAGAAGTGCATGAGTGTAAATGAGTAGACAAAAAAATGCAAAGTAAACTAGTTAAACGGTTAAACGTAAGCTTTAAACTTATAACACTGCTTCAAATGCAAATTACGCACATGCCTATCGTAGTTAAACATACCAGCAATTTTTTATTAACAAACATGAACAAAATAGACACATAAAGGCTTTTAAGAATATCAATTTCAATAATTAGAAAATTGAAATGTATACCAATACTTTATATCTATGTTTACGCTATTTTTAGCTACTACTTTCTAAAAAACATTATTTTAACGCTCTCGAATACACTATATAAATTTATAATTTTCCATTTCATACTCCTTCGCTTTGCAAGCCAAACACAAATTGCAGCTGTGATAACTCTTTTTGTCAGCTTTGAACTTTCTCATACTAACACGAAAAAACTGATATTACACCTAACAATAAAACTCAAGCAAACAATGCACACACATTGTGGTATGCAAAATATTAATGCTACGTAAGCAATATATTTTTTTCGAAACAATTTTTAAACTACTTATCAAACTGTTAAGTACCGCATACTGTAACCTGATCAACTTTTTGTTGCACTTTCAAAGCAAACGCTAAAAATACAAATATTAGTCAAAGTAATATTGCGAAAATATATGTCTATTTTGATTACACTCGTCCTTATGTGGCTGAAGCGCATGGATAAGAAAATTGCGCTTGCGGTCCGCTAACTATTTATCAGCAAAGTCAAATAAAGACTAATTGAGTAAACTCTCTATTCAGTATACAAGGCTCAAACAAGTGTTATTAAAGAATATAAGTCGTATGATTAATTAGGCTCATAAGTGTAACGCAAAAGTACTCGTAAATTAAATAGGTTAAAGAAAATGCAAAAAACTAGTTATTTTGTGAGAGCACAATAAGTGACATTCCTTTTACACGCCAGGAATTATACTAACCTATAGACATTGAAATAAAATTAGTCAAATATTTGTAAAAGAATTAATAGAGATTTGTATGTAGTGAAGTAATTATAGCTAGCAATATGTATGAGTATTAACTATGAGACTTGATGAAAATCTTAACTGCATACCTTTTTTACTTACTTTACCTTTACTTTACGTTTATACGTTTGCTCTAAGTTTCTAAAAGTATGTTTGCTAGAATTTAAATTTCCTGAAATGAATTGTTACCAGCGGCAGAATTTTGAAATTTATTTCAGCTCTAAAAGTGGATGCATTCATAAAAAAATGAGACTACTGTTGCGTATGATAATTGCAAATTTTTAGTGTTGACCCTGAAATATGTAAGAATTCGGTTGCGGTGCTGCCGGTTATCACTGTTACTGCCTTCCGTCAAAAATAGTTTTACCCTCAGTGTCTTCATGTAGTTAAAATAATTCCAGTTCGTCTTGTAAAGTAATAAAATTAATTTCTTTCTTTAATCAAAAAACCAGGCCTTTTGTAACCTTTCACGTACAAAGAACAAGCGAATATTGCCTTGGTAAAATTATATTTTTTAAACAACTCGAATATAAAATGTGTACATATGAAATTAATTAACCTTAAGCTCGTCTGATATAAAATTATTTATTGTGCAAACATATTCAGTTTGTTGTTGTTATAGCAGCAAAAGCAATCCCCACACATGCACGGGGAGTACTACTGCAGCGACAGTCCTCGGCCGGATATATAGTAAACCCGGGTCGTTCCGGTAACGTAGAAACGACTGTCGGCGGAAACGTATTCAGTTTGTCAAATGTTGCCACTGAAACTATATTTAATCAAGTTTTTCTTCAGATAATACAAATACCAGTTTTATTTTTGAAATAGACCTATTTTCGCTTGCTTGAGGATCAGCTTTGCGTATATAAAACTAACTTTTTACATATATATGTATGAAAAGGTCTCTAAAAAGGCGCGCCTAGATGTTATTTTAATATACAAAATAGTAAACATTTAGATTATTTCAGATTTCACTATTTTTATACGACTCTTAATAATTATATAAGAAAAATTGCATCATTTATATGTCCGCCAAACTGATGGTGACTCATAAAATCCTAATTGTTGAGAATCGATTGTCGAGATATTGATGTTGTTGGGTGTAGGTTGTTCAGCAACACTTTGCGCTGCAGCAGCAATATTCTCAACAAAACGTCCAGTTTTTGGTCTGCCAGTCATTTTTCCATGGTCGATAGAACAAGTTTCTTGAAATTTTTACCAATAATTGGATTGTCTACTCATTCGGACGATTATTTCCACCAAAAAAATTACGAACTTTGCGATATTTTGTTCTTAAAGATCGACCATTTTCTGAACAAGTTTCAGTAATCTTAATGTTTTGTGCTATCCTGTAAAATTGTACCTCTGTCTACTTGAAAAATGTCAAAGATGACATATGAAAAGGTACTGTCAAAGAATTATTCACTATGGACATCTAGGCGACAAGACCCTTTAGATGTAATATTTTTCTGGATGTATTTTATTTTTGAAAAACAAGCCTGCTCCGATACACAAGGTGGCGCAAAATTAATCACCCTATCGCAAGATTAATAAAATTGCTGATGGCGTCATCGGTCTATCATATTTGACACTTGTAAAATAGACAGCTGCAGTACGCAAACAGATAAGCAGTGGAGCGCGTAAAGGTCAAAATAAAGATTTCCATCACTCTAAATAATTTTTTTTTATTTTATAAAAAATTAATTCAAAAGAAAAATTGAAAAAAATTTGCGCCACCTTATATAATTTAACGTGAATTAACATATAAAATTATACAACTGTTTTGCATTATATTTCATGCTTCCATTTTTAACAAAACTAAACGTTGCCTATGGATAAGCTCTTGTACTTGTAGTTTTTTACAAAACTTTTAGTTATAAGTTTTAAAGTATCATTGTGTTAGACATATTTCTCTCGTTTGCCAATCAGTTGTAATCAAAGTTGATGTAAGGGAGCTAATTAAAAATAAATGAAATATTCTATTCTTTAATAAATATGGAGTTTAATTAATTTTTTCTGAGGTTTAAAATTTAAACTTGCATTCCAGGAAAAAAATTGTTGTATGTCGTCATAAGATTCGAATACTTTAACAATTTTTTTTGTATTTGTAAAAAAATTGCGTTTAATTTTCTTTACAAAAACGCATTTATGTAGATTAGAGTTATAAAGTATTGTATAATATTAGAAAAAATAATTTTAAGTAAATGTTTAGTAAGTCAATAGTAGTTGCGAAGAGTGGACTAAATGCGGTCAACGAGTTGTAAAGTGGCCGAATTTTTTTAGAATAGTGAAAGCTAGTGAAAAACAAAATAATATTGATTTATATTAACAAAATATGTACAACGAACCAAAAATAAACTGGGGCACTTCTTTGTTCTGACTTCAATCCTTTAAAACTTGAGCACAGTTCAATCAATTTTCAAATAATTTAAAGTATTAAATTCAGTATTTTATTATAAAAAACGCAAACAATATAGTATTTAAATTATTTGGAAGCTTTCCAGTAAACAAAACAATAACTTCATATTACAACTCAAACATAAAGTGGGACAGCAATGAAAATATTGAAATAAAAGAAAATTGATGAATTAATATTTTGTTCAGTATCCCTTTGCACTAATTCCTGCTTCCAGATGTCGTTGCATGGATTCTACTAGAGTTTTGGTGACATGGAATTTTTTGCCATATCTTTTCAATGGCTTACTTTAGGTAATTTTGCCCACTAATCTGTTGTTTGCTCAATTATCTTTGAATGTGGGCCCACATGTGCTCAATGGGATTGAGATCTGGCCTCTGAGGAGCATGTGAAAATACTTTTTTATACATTGTAAAGCAAACATTCCCTTACAACCAGCGCAGTATTCTTTGGGTCGTTGTCGTGCATGAAGGTGAACTTTGCTGGTAACTGTAATTTTTCCACAAATCATAACTTGTTTCACAGTACCAACCACTTTACTTAGTTAGTCCTACCATAAGTTCTGTTACAAGTTAAGTCCGTTATAGATATGAAATTATAATACTTTTTTTAATGATGTTAGTTTTATTTAATCATGTAATTATTAAAAAAAAAAATGTAATTTTCATTCGAAATGTTCACCATTTGCTTTTACACAAGTCTTCAGACGATTAGGCCATTCAACTATTGCAGCACGCAAGGTTTCCATGGATATTGACATCGCTGCTCGGACCAAAGATTGTTTGAGACTCTCTAAATTTCTGTGAGGTCAGATCATGTTCTCCAATTCTGACCGCAAACTGTAGTCCAATGGATTCAGATCTGGACTTCCAGACGGCCAATCTTCTGCGACCCGGAAAAATAATTTTTTAGCCACTGCTGAGTTTTTGCCTTATAAGCTGGAGCGAAATCTTGCTGAAAAGATTGAAGAGAGTACTGCTCAACTGCTTCACCACGCCTTCTAAGACATCCTTCTGGTACACTTTTGTCCCGGTCATAACCCTTTTTCGCAGAAATGAAGAGATATAACATATATTCATCATATATTATCATGGTCGTTGACCGCGTGCCACCGATGAAGCTGCTTGCATCTGTCGAATTTAATATTTTTTTCTTTCGTGATTTTCCTTAGCCCCCACTTCATTGTTAACAAGCGAAATTTGCCATGAAACTGAGTATAATTCTTGAGTAGACAATGCATACGAACAAAAGCAAAAGTAGCGGAAAATTTTTATGTGAATTTGTTCTTGGCGTATGCATTGTAAAAATTGTCACAGAATTTATGGCAAGACTAAGATATAAATTTAAATTTTTTGAATATTGGTGTCCCAGTTTATTTTTTGTTCACTGTATGTGGAGTCACATCATTTTATTTTTTAAAATATTCGCTATATTTTTATGCTATATTTTTTTCATTGATATTTTTATAAAATATAGTTTACTGCATCAAGAAAGTCTTTTGAATGTTGTACGGAACCCATACAAATTTAACAAATTTGAGAAAAAAGGGACAGCAAAATTTTAAACTTTTTTAATCAGAATCTTTGAAAAGGTATACAGTTTTATAGCAAATTTAATTTTAGTTAAATAATGAGTAGTTTTGAAGTCGGCGCTCAAAATTAGCCTTGATTTTTGACAATTTTTCTTGATTATGATGCTGAGAATTTTCATCTATATAAAGCACATATTCGAGAGACTTCTATACGGAAACACCGCATGCAAAAAATTGTCTAAGATCAACGCGATGTTTTGAGTGACTTCAAACTTGCAAACTAGATATTTTGTTTTTCACTTTTATTTAAATGGCGGAACGCAAATCCACAAAACGCCAGGGTATTCCACTGTCTGTGAGATCACTGGTGTGTAAGGCAAGGCTAAAATTTAATGTTAACTTCTTTAATAAACGAAAGCAAATTTACTGTGTACTTTTCATTTGCATCTCATTTAAAGTCTGTATAGTTATCCACTAGTTTAAATTTACTCCTTGCATTAAGTTTGACAATGAAAAATTTGGTATGTATAGGAGTTTACCGCTCCACACTTACACAGCTCTGAATCGATGGCTCGAATCATGTGTAGGTAACGGTCGTCGTAAGTGTGGCTAACCAATATTCTGTTGATAAGTTTTATAACTTTAACATTGAACTTACAATTTTTTAACCAGGTCTTCCATCGTACCATTCAGAGCTTCTTTGACAGCGTATTCATCTTCGATGCCAGTGCCATTTTCTTTATTATTCTTGGACACTATTATACTAAGATTTAATGGGCTATAAAACTGAGTACCCTGAAGTTTTCTAAAATTCTGATTAGAAAGTTGAACATTTTGATGTAAATGTTTTTTAAATTTGTCAAATGTTTGGAATTTTGTGCAAAGTTTGGAACTTTGATTCACAAAATTTTTGTCGTGCAATGAACTATATTTTTATAGAAAACTAACGGTAAAAATTTAGCATAAAAAATATTTCGAATATTGTAAAAATCTAAAGTGACCTAATAATGCGAGCACAAGTGTACGTTGGTACAATAAAAAATAGTAAAAATGAAATAAAAAGAGAGAATTAAATAGATAAAATAAAGTAAAATATAATAATTACAGGAATTGAATAAAAAAGAAAACTGCACAAAATAAAATTAATCTAATTAAAACTGAAGAGAATAAAACAAAATAAAGAGAAATAAAATACAACAATATAGTTTAAAGCATAACATGATAACTAAATAGAATAAATTATGTAAAGCAAAATAAACAAAATTGCCACACCAATTTGAAAACTTTTTTCCGTCCTTCAAAATAAATTTGCCGTGCACAAACGTTTTTATTAGTTTATATTTTTTACATTTAACCTCTTAATAACAATAAAAATAAAGAAAATTCAACAAACAATTTTTGTTCTTAATTATCCATTGATAAACAAATTTTTAGCCACCCAACGGCGGTCTGTCTTCGAGCGCCACGACGTACAAACTTTTAGCCATCCAACTGCGGTCTGTCTTCGAGCGTCACGACATACTCTCCATTTTCGGTATTTAAATTGGCTGTCTGATATTCCAAAATAACTAACGTATTTGTGCCAATTTGCAACAAATCTTTAGGTAGGTAGAGCGTCATTTGTGGTCCAACTAATGGCCAATAACGTCCGAGATTGAAGCCATTCACATAAGCCACACCCTTGCCCCAGCCAATTGAATTTAAATAGGTATCACCCAGATTTTCAACTTCGAACTCGCCATAATAAATAACAGGTCCATTCTTTAGAACTTTGCTCTTTTTTACTATTTCAGCTCCTTTTTCGTTTTTGTATGCTTCTATGAATGACGTCATTTGGGAACTCTCCAAAGGGAAGGATGTTGTAACCCAATTATTTAGCTTCTGTTTTTCGCCATTGGAACGTTCCACTGTTATGTCACCTAAAATACCTTTCGTATCGTTAAGAGTTTCGTAATTGATGCGCCCTTGATTCTCCACCAACAACTGCAAGCGGCTGCCAAAACCTTTACTCAATGGTACTGACAAAATGCCATTCTTAACCGATAACGTGCCCACCAACTCTTCATCTACAAACACATAAGCGCGATCATGCAGTTCGTTGACAGTGAGAAGTGTGGGATCGATCTCCAGATGTGGTAATTCAGTTTCATACAACACCAAACCGGAGTACTGGTCGAGTTCTTCAAATGTAAGTGGCTTCGCAGCTTTAATCGGCTCTCCATGTGCCAGCGTAGTGCGTCCCAGTTGGGAGAGTAAATTACCAATTGGCTCCAAAGTTACATTTCCATAAGCCAGGCGTTGCGTCGTTATGCAGCCATTACAATTCTCTTCTGCTGGTACTTCGAGAAATTCGGCTATAACTTTGCGTACCAATTCAAATTTTTTGGTAACATTACCGGCCTCATCCATTACAGCGTCGTAATCATAAGAGGTAATATCTGCAACATAATCTTTGCCATAGTTGTTGGCACCAGCAGTAAAGCCAAAGTTAGTGCCACCAAAGAACATGTAAAAGTTGACGTTCGCGCCTGCTTCGAGCATAAGTCTGTGGGGATAAAGATTCATTTCATAAGTTCGTTGAGTGATTTTACGATGCAGTTATCAGTGCACTGCCATGTGTGTACATTATTTTACATTTCTAGACATCAACTCGCCTCTTTAAAAGATATACACAAATGTACTTAAACTCTCTTTACCTCAATGAATTTGCCACTTCATTAGCATCACGCCTTTGATTTTCCTCTTCCCAGTGGGTCAACCAACCGGGATAGAATTCAGAGTTTACTAATGGTCCGGTTGGTTGAACACTACGCATAGCACTCCATTGGCTGTCAAAATTTGAGCCTGCATTTTAACGAGATTGTATATGATTTTCGAATAATAAACTCCGCGAATAATCAACAAACCTATTCCGAAGTCGACGGTCGCATGTACTCCTTCAATCTTCGCACACCTTTTCACATCTTTCGGCTGATCTGTTGTAAAAAGCACTGCTTTGCCTTGAACATATTTTTCGGTTTCATCGCGCAACCAAATCAAATGGTCAGCATCGCACGCATAAAAAGACGCATATTCGTTTTCTACTTGAACCGTTATGATTGGACCGCCATTGCCGTAGAAGAACCTTTGTAGTCGTGGCATAAGTTGAGCATACCATTTGCTTACTTCCAACTGGTAGTTGGAATCGCTGGTGCGTACCTTTATTTCCGGATACTTGTGGGAAAGCCAGTGGGGTAGGCCGCCCTATTGAAAAGATTGTTTGAAAATATTTTTTTTTTGTTTTCATGATGCAGGCATACATTATCGCGTTCTGCACAGATGTATGGTCCTGGACGTAGGACCACATAGAAACCAGCGTTCTGTGCTAATTCTAAGAAGCGCTCAATATTTGCAATTCCGTCCCAGTTGTAGACGCCGTCATGAGGATTATGCAGCGACCATTCGATGTAGCTAAGCGCGAGAAGACAGTAGAGAGTAGTAAAATGTATAAGTAATTATTATAGCTCTTATTTTATTCTCCAGTTTTGAAGAAGTTTTTTAGGTTTAGTTTTAGATAATTTTTCATATTTTATTTATATTCTAGCAGTTTTTTGTGGTGCATTACCACATCATTTCAGCTGTTATATTATAAACAATTCAGTATAGCTACAATAGGAAGCTCGTTAAATATACCCTTAGCTATTAAGTCATGGATGACGTGGATGACGCTACTGTAATAAGTGCTTGCTTGAGATTTTCTTAATTTTGTTGACCCACTTTGCAGGACATACTCTCTAACCTCGACCATAATTTGTAGCCGATCTGGACCGGCCAAGGGACCATTGCTGACGTACCACTAAAAAAAATTCTTCAGAAAAGATGGTGAGTCTATAGATGATGACGAACGTAGTGACAGGCCGTCGACATCGAAAACTGATGAAAACATCAATAAAGTAAAGAAAACTTGATCAATAACCGCAAATTAACCATCAGAGAGCTCGCAAAGTACTTGAAAATTGTTTACGGATCCGTTCAGGGCATTGTAGTTAATGATTTGGGTTTCGCGTCGTGTTGCTGCAAAGTTGGTCCCAGTTGGTTAGGACCTGAATTTCATGTAAAAAAGGTATCGCGTTGATATCCCCAAAGACATGATTTACAGGGCTGAATCCGACCTAACATTCATCATACACATCATTACTGCATACCAAACTTGGATTTGTGAGTACGACACGAATTCCAGACATCAGCTGTGTGAGTGGAGAGCTCCGAATGAACCAAGACTACAAAAACGAAGTCGTTTTCAGTCATAAAAGAAAGCGATGCTCGCGGTTGTATACCAAGATTTTATGTCAGAAGGCCAGCCAGTTAATAAGGACTTTTATGACACTATGAGGCTTTTACGTGAAACAATTCTCGAAACAAATACCATCGAACAGCTATCGAATTCACCTGACTTGGCCGAGTCAAAAAACCATTAAGGCGAACGCGCTTTAACAGCCGAAATGAAGTAATGGAAAAATCGAAGACGGCTCTGATGGCTATAGCAAAAATATGTAGAGGTCCAGAAATTTTTCGAGAGCTGGCAAAAGTGCGTCGCAGTTAATGGCGAGTTCTTTAAGGGCGATACTATCACTTTTCTGAATATATTTCGGAAGCTTTTTGAATGAAGTGGTGTTTGTTTGCTTATTTACTCCTACAAAATATGAGTTTATCACATTTAAAATTTTTCCACTTTATATCAATTCAATCCATGACCGCTATATATATGGACTCGAGAGTATGGTGAGGATAAGAGTTGTTCCAGATGAGCCAATTCTTTTTATTCACAAAGCAATTGAACCAGAAATGATTTACTATAAACTGGGTAAATTACTCTGCGTCTATTTGGAGTCTTGACTCGGGGGAATAAATTGCCACAGTTTTTAAACCGTACTCGTTTACACCTTATTTTGCCAAACAATAAGTATGATAATAAAATATGATTAGCAAGAAATAAATTAAAATGATCAAATTCTAGTACTCACGTATCGATGGCATTTAAGCCGGCTGCACGCATTGTTTTTAAACGTTCTTCCCATACTTGTGGCAAAGCACGAAAATAGTGAAATGACCCTGAGACATAACGAAACGGCTTGCTATCCATTAAAAAGGTATTGGCCTCATGGTCGATTGTGAAGGACCGTTTTGTTTGCTTGAAAATTTTAATTTGAAATTTTATTTTTCATTTGCATATGCCCATATACGTTTATCATTGCCATTTATTATTATTATTTTTTTATTTATTTATTATTTAATTTTATTGGATTTCGCTTGAACGTACTTTATAACTTGCTTTTATTTTATTCTACGTAACTTAGTTTAATTTATTTTGATTTAATTTAGTTAAATTTTTTATTTTATACTATTATTTTATTTTATTGAAATTCGCTTGATTTTAATTTGCTTAATTTTATTTTATTTAAATTAAATTAAAACAAGTTTTTTATTTTATATTATTTTAATTTATTTATGTTATTGTCAATATGCGTATTTTTTCAGCTATTTTCATATACCACATAAACTCACATTTGCCACGCAACCTTCTAGGTTGACTAAGAGACTAGCAAAAATCAATCCCGTCACAAGTTTATATTTTAATGCGTTCATCATTGTTACTCAAACACAACTGGCGACTCGACTGGTCGCTAAGAATAAACTAAGCTTAGCTAATTCATTTATATTTATATGTACTATAAGTGAGTAATCAAATGAAATATGGAGTGGGTACATTGAAAACTAACAACGCAATGGTAAGTGCCGAGAGAGGAACATGTAGCCTCTCCAAATACAAGTACGAGTATAATGCAGATAAAGTTATAGGCACTCAATTTTGATAGTAAAAGTAAGTACATACGTAAATATGTGAGGGTGTCCAAGTAAGGCTGCCTATTTTGAAAAATAAAAAATAAAATAAAATAAATAAATAGATGAATGTTTATTTAAAAAGTTTTGATGGTATATTTATTATAATAAGAAGTGTAGACATGCAGGCTATGAATACCATACATATAATACAATATCCGGTAAGTGATCACTTTGTGAACTTTGCCCCATTGAGTAATCCGGTCAATTTAATTAGAATTTTCGTTTTAAAAAGTGAAATAATATTCTTTTTTTTATTATAATAAATCAGTAAGAGTAAATGAAATTAGGAATACAAACATTAATATTTTGTAGGTTCACTCCTGGGCATGCTGCGTATAAGCTTTGCACATTCGGCTGTACTAACGGCGCTCCACTCGTGAATTGAAACATATGCAGGGCTGTTTGCGATATTATGCTGTGCTCCTTACGTTTTAAAATTGCCCACATGTGCTCTATGGGGCTTAGATTTGGATACTGCGCTAGCTAATCTAGCAAAACTATTGCTATTGTCTCTAAAACAAGTCCCTGGTTTGTGACAAGGAGCATTATTTTGTTGGAATTGAACTCTATCTAAATTAGTGTCGACGAAAATGCGCCTTAGCGATGGCAAAAGTACAGTTTCAATACATTTATGCACTTTTGACTGTCCATGCGAGCCTCACAAATGAACATTTCATCGACCCCATTAGCAGTGGGTACCACGCAATCTGGATGGTACTCCTCGGCAATCCGTCACATCACGAACGTTACCTCAGATACACAGATACCTGTAGGGAAGGAATAAAAATCGTTTTATAAGATTTGTGTTGTTTCCTCGAAATTGGACTAGGGTAAGAAGCTGTGGCTGTTAATATTTAAAAATGATATAAATACAGAATATTCCACCAATCTTCCTCCCCAAAATGTTGGTATCGGAGAGCCCATTCTAAACGATTTTTTCAAATTTTTTTTGAAAGCCACGGCTTCTTTCGGGATTGCATTCTTTCAAGCCTGCTTCCAGAAGCCTTCTTTTAGTTGTTCGAGCACTAACGGATTTTCCCATTTCTTTCGACAGGCAGCTGCAAGAGCAGAAGAGGATTTTTTACGATCCTTGGGAGACTCGCGTATTCGCGAGTTAGGTTTCCTCGTTTACTAGTGAGACGTTTTCTTCCACTTTTTCATTTATTATTGGTGGGATTTTGTCTCCGCAAATCGCTTAATAGCACATTCGACTGCGCGCCGCGAACATCCCACCAAATTGGCAATCTCAACCTCCCTTCCTCACTTAAAACTTGGATTCTCACTCTTTTGACGAAACAAAGTTCACTTTTTTTAGGCATTTCGATAAAATGAAATTATTTATATCCGCTTGCCTATTTTTTCAGTAAGGATTATTCACACATTGACTACCAAATTTAAAATGCCAAAATATTTTAAGTATACCTTTAAAAATGCAACTTTTTAGACTTTACGCACCAAGTGTTCCACGGCTTTTCTCATAATACAATTTATGATTGTAATCAAAGGTTAAACACACTAGTGAAACATTTGCAAACAGCAGCGAACATTTTGAGAGCCCCCTTTGAAATTACTTGTATTTTAGTGAGGTGCCTAATATTATACTTTTGGCCAAGGCTGTATATACCAGAACCCCACAGAAAGATATCCAACGGCGTCGAATCGCTATCAAGCTATCTCCGCAAATCTCTCACTATTTTGACTAATTGCCGATATTTACCTAAGCGTTGTGCCCAACAACAAAGTTGCACGACTGACACAAAAAATGGCGGTAAGTTCGAAATAGGCATCCTTTTTTAGGACAACACCAAGACATTCAATAGAAATTGGAGGAGAAACTCGGTCAAAACCAAGGTGGTGCAAAAATAATCATTCATTTTTATTTGTTTGTTTATTTGTTTTTAAATAACTTGTTTATTAAATAAACATGATTTTGAGTGATGGAAATCTTTATTTTGACCTTTATGAGCTACATAGCTCGTTTGTTTGTACACGGCAGATGTCTAGTTCACAAGCGTCAAATGAGATTGAAGTACAATATTTAAAAAAATTAAAAATCTTCAGATAGCTGCGACACAGTGACTATCGCACAATATTCCAATATCGGCGTTTTACACCAGCAATGATAACGATTTTTATTTAGAATATTGGACGACCCCAAGCATTTGTTTTGAAAATAAAGTGGTACTTAACTCAAGAGATAAATTTATTGTTATTTAGTTGTTGTGTACATTTTAATTAACTTTTTATTGTAGAGTGGGACATTTCAAGAATTTTAGCGTCCAAATTTAATTTTTTGTTCTCAATGTATTTTTGCCGCTATAGCCAAGGGGGTTTGTGTGACTACCGTTCCATGAAACGTGGTGAGACGCCCATTTTCAACTATTTTTAGGGAAGCTAACAGCCACCACTGACTGACTACTACGAGGGATGCCTTTTATATATCGGGATTAGAGAACAAAACAAATTTTAATCATCGAAAATCACTTTATTGTTTTTCAAAATATTTTCCATGAAGATCTATACACTTTTGCATGCGTTTGAACCAATTGTCGAAGCACTTTTGCCACTCTGAATGAGGTACCTCCAAAACATGCATTCTGAATGCTGCAACCGCTTCTTCAGGTGTCGAAAAACGTTGACCTCTCAGTTTGTTTTTTACGTACGGGAATAAAAAGAAGTCATTCGGTGCCAAGTCAGGACTATACGGCGGATGACCCATTAATTCGATATTTTGGGTGCTCAAAAATGCAGTGGTTTGAGCCGATGTGTGAGAGCTCGCATTGTTCTGGTGAAGAGTGATCCGTCTTTGGCGATTGGTTTTCCTAACTTCTTGGAAAACAACTGGCAAACAAATGGTTGTATACCACTCAGAATTTACTGTTCTGCGTTGTTCTAGTGGTACGGTTGCGACATGTCCAGTTTTTCCGAAAAAACAGGCGACCATTTGCTTGGAAGTGCTTCGTGCGCGAACAACTTTTGTTGGATATGGCTCATCTTGAAACACTCATACAGTCGACTGCTGTTTACTTTCGGGCTCATACGCGTAAATCCATGATTCATCACCTGTCACGATGTCATAGACGTGTTTCGAAGCCCCGCGATCGTATTTTTTGAGCATTTCCTTCAACCAATCACACGAGCCTTTTTTTGAGCGATTGACAAATTGTGTGGGATTCAACACGAACAAATTTTTTTGACAGTCAAATGTTTATGCAATATTGAATGTATGCTGGTCCCACTAATGCCTAAGATTGTCTCAATCTCACGATAGGTCACATGACGATCTTGCAATATCAGTTCGCGCACAGCATCAATGGTTTTCGGAACAACAACTGATTTTGGACGACCTTCACGAAATTCGTCTTGGAGTGAACTACGACCACGATTGAATTCGCCACACCATCGATAAACACTGGTCCTTGATGGAGCTTCATCGCCAAAAAATGAATTAAATTCATCCATGCAATGTTGCTGAGTTACTCCACGTCGAATGTTCTAAAAAATAATCGCACGAAAATGTTCACGATTTAATTCCATTTTTGGACCGAGATGAATCTTTTAAGTTACTGTAAACAACACAAATAGCGCTGGTATTTCAAACCTTCTGAGTACGTAAAAGCCAAAAAATGTCAAACTTTGCGATACAGCTGTCAGTTGCCAGATTGCAACACCAGGGTTGCTAAATCCCGAAATATAAAGGCACCCCTCGTATTCATACATAAAGAAACAGTACTTAAAATAGCGAATCGGTCGTCTAGATTGCAATTTTTATCAGGTCAGGTAAGAAAAACATATGCACGTTGACAAGCGTTTTATCAGTTTGTTGTATTTATATGCAGGTATAAGTGCTAAGGTGACCCTTCATAATAAAATTTGAGATTGAACATATATATTTGGCTCTTCAAATGAAGCGGTGCTGAATCTAATCAGATTTAAATGCAAATTAAAGTGTATGTTCGGAAAAAACGGGTCGTAAACAAATAGGTTGGATCACATCCATTATAGCGGTGAAACGGATATAACAGCTTTGATTGATATAAAACTGGTTTATCGCATGAATGCATCATCATAAATGTATACGAGGTGTGTTCAAAAAGTATCGCGAATTTTGAATTTTCGCAGGTTACGTATACTCGAATTTCGATTTTTTTGACGATATGTTTGGTACTCATGTCTCTCACTCATGCCGACGAGTTCGGCCATTTTGAATGTTCAGTTAATTGTTGACAGCTGCTTTGCTTGAACGTGTTTCGCCTCGTCTTCGATTTTTATCTATTCAAAAAGATGGATCAAAGACCCTGTATCAAATTTTGTGTGAAAAACGAAATTAAGTGTGCGGATGCATTCCGTATGTGGACAGTGTCATACGGAGAAGCTACTTTGGACCAAAGCAACGTTTATCAGTGATACAAAATGTTCTCAGAAGGCCGAGAAGATGTAAACGACGAAAAGCGTGCCGGACCCCCGAGCACTTCAACAACAGACGAAAAAATTGATGAAGTGAAGAAAATGGTATTGGCCAATCGTCGAATCACCGTTAGAGAAGTTGCTGAGGACCTAGACATATCGATTGGCTCATGCCATTCGATTTTTTTCAATGATTTGGGCATAAGACGAGTCGCCGCAAAATTCGTACCAAAACTGCTCAATTTCGATCAAAAGCAGCATCGCATGAACATTGCTAATGAGATGTTGGACTCTGTCCGCGACGACCCAAATTTGCTCCAGAGGGTCATAACTGGTGACGAATCTTGGCTTTATGAATATGGCGTGGAAACCAAAGCTCAATCATCTCAATGGAAGCTGCCGCACGAACCAAGACCGAAAAAAGCGCGCCAAGTTCGGTCGAAGGTTAAAGTTTTGCTTACCGTTTTCTTCGATTGCAGGGGCGTTGTGCATCATGAGTTCTTGCCACAGGGTAAAACGGTCAATAGGAATATTACCTGCAGGTTATGCGCAATTTGCGCGAAGCAATCCGATAGAAACGCCCCGATTTGTGGACTGGAACTTCTTATTACTCTTGGGACAAAACTTAAGAATCTGAGCTGGGTATAAAACTTCTAAATATTTCTTCGTAGATAAATATTACATATAAGCACCATACCTGAAAAAAGGTTGCACTATAATTTTTGAACAAAAATACTTTCAGGCTCACAAGTAGGATAAAAATAGAAATGTTCACAATGACGTAGGTATTTGTTTTTACAGTTTAAATAATGCGTTTAAGAGAAATGCCAGCAACTGAAATCGAACTAAGAAAAGAAGAAAATAACGAGAAAAATCCAACTTTGATGCGAAAACGTGAAGTCTCCGACACGGTTTGCTTAGTTTGGTCTGTACTTCTGGGGTAAAAAAGGAGCTAAAAGAAAGAAAGAAGAAATTTCTATTAAGAGGGTAAAAGGTTGTAGAAGAAAAAATGGTCCAGTGGGCAAAAATCTCGCGACATCAGTAATTACACATTTGAAGAGTAAACAGAATGCGGATGCAGAAAAGTTCTCCATTTCGCCAATTATGTTCAAAAATGTGGAAAAGATGCTCAGCTGAAGTCATTTAATCTTTAACTTATGAAGTCAAATGTTTCGATGTATGTATGTAGGTATGAACATAAATATATGTAAATATATAATATATACATATGAAACAATTTCATTTATAGAGCAACATCAAGACGCACGCCACAAATGGGAGGAGGAGCTTGGCAGAACACACAAAAAGCGCCAATTATAGGCAATTATAAATGTATTAAACTGCTTGGTTTTCTCTGAAAAAAAAAAAAATATTTAAACAGCCTTCTCTATACAAAAAAAAAAGTGAAGTGTAGAAAAAGAAGAGAGTGTAAATTTTACTACCACGTCGTTTGTTACATATTAAGGTATTCGGTGACAGGATTCGATTTTAAATTAAAAGTTTCTCCGCAACCGCGCAACGTATGAGGAACCGCGTTAGTTTCGTTAATCGTGCGGGTTATTTAGTCATGATGTCACAATCGATGCGTCGTAGTTTTTGTTCACATTACAATATTCGACGTTTACGTAATACCCCGAGTGAATATTTGATTCGTTTATGGATGCGAAGATTGCGGGCAATAAGCTCCGTGACAAATAGCATCGAAAACAAATGAAAATATTGAACTTGTCGCTAAAAGTTTGCAAAATAATCCATGTCAATCAATGCGCAAGAGACCAGACTGCTCTGGATCTTCTAAAAACTGTTGTGCATTAAATATTGAGGAAGGATCTTAGACTTCACTTCTTTAAAATTCAAATCATGCAGGCGCTTAAACCTAACGATTACTCATACAATTTGCGTAAGAATTTTATTTAAATGGAAATGTAAATAAGAAAAATTGCCGTTACTGGTCACCCAATGGGCAGAACCCACTATTAAAACATCAAAACCAATTCACAGACCCAAATTTGCGGTTTGGTGTGCATTGTCAAGCAGCGGTATAATTGGATAATATTTGGTTTTTTAATCGCCCAGCAGCCCCACTAAAAGAAAATATCGTTCGCAAGGTTAATGGCATATCGGCAACATTTCTTCGGCGTGTGGCACAAGGTACGGAGCCCAGACTCGAGGTCAACATTTAGAGAAAATATATTAAAAAAATTAAATCCCCACTTGTGTTAATAGTTTTTGAAATAAACTTATGATTAGACTGGCGCGCATTGTTAAACTCGGCCAAAATCGCTTAAGCGGTTATTGCGCCAATCAAGAAGAAGAAGAAGAAGAATTAACTATTTAAAAAAAAAAAGTTGTGTACCGATACGAATGGATGTATTCTTCCCCGTCTACTTAATTAATTCGAATTAAAACTGAAGTCATCTTTTATTATAAGTTTGTATATTCGTATTTATTTTTAAGTTTTGGTACCATTTTTAATTTATTTTAATTAATATTTACTTGTTTATTTGCAATATAAAATCGTATAAATTAAATGCGTTTGATTAAAATATTGTCCAATCTAATACATACTTTTTAATTTTTTTTTGTATTATGTATGTTTGTGTATATATTATAGGCATATTCATATTATATTTAGTATTATGCTTTTGGTGCATCATAAGTAAGTATACATAGGTATTCCTATTTCCAGTGCTCTCACTGCTCCATGAGTATCTGGCTCCATTTGTATTTTAATATAATACATTTTTATAAATTTGTTAAGTAACTAGTTACAGTGGAAGTTGTTTGTGGGTCAATAATTAATTGTAATTTTCATAAATGCAATTTAGTTTTCTCATATATTGATTTTCAATAATTTGATATACATATCTGGTTAAAATAATTTTGTTGGAAAATGCTTAAGTTTAATTAAATCACAAATTATATCATAACGAATTATTAACTAAAAGGTACAACTTTATGTGGCATATGTACATATTTTAGAATAATGCATTTTATGTAGATAAATGCAAATGCATTTATGTGTTTTAAATATATGAAATATATTTTTAAACTTTGATATAACACCCTAAATATGTTCTACGACCAAAAATATGACTTAGTGATTATGCCGACGTAAAATAACTGACAAAGCTTTTCGGAAAAACATTTGAATTTTTAACTTATGTCAATTTCCAATTTTTGCATTAGATAACGGATGATGACAAAAAAATAAGACATTTGTTAAACTCCTTCAATTTGAAAAAAAAAATATTCATAAAGGGACTTTCAAAAGTGTCGCGGAGATGTCGGTAGCGAATAATTCCTAATCGGTATATTTTTTATTTCATCTATGACATTCGTCAAGTAGACAAAATTATTGAAATTTTAAAAATGTTCGATATTTAAGAACAACATATCACAAAATTTGAATTTCCGGCATATGCCAATACCCTTTCACATTTCAAAAATGCTGAATTTGCTAAAGAACTTTTTATCACATATTAATTAAACAAATATTGAACTTACTTAACAAATGCTGAATTTGCATTTCCAGCACATGCCAATATTTTTAATATTTTTGTATAGCAAAACAATTCCAAAGAATCGATTTGCAAATAATAATTTAATTTCCTGCTGACCAAATATGCAAGGTAGACATAAAGAAAGGTATAAGTAAGACAATTGTAATAAGTTCAGTCAGTCTGTAATTAGCAATCTAAAAGATAGATTGGGCAATCAAATAAAGTGAAGTTTAAAATAAAAATCATTTCGTTGTTTTTTTTTATCTTCCAAACGGACTCAAATTAAAAGTGGCGCAGTCGGTAGGATACCGTAATTATCCTATCTTATAAGATTAGTAAGGATAAGTGGGTTTTTACCCTTAATACGGCCCTTGGACTTTTCCGCGAAACTACTGGCAAAAGATTGCCGCAACGGTGAAAAAAAAAACAAAAAAAAAAACAATTTAATAATAAACATTTGTGTTTGTGGGCAAAAAATTGCCAAAACCAAAAATTGAAAATAATAAACACCTGTACTTTGTGGGCACAAATTGCCAAAATCGAACAGGACATAAAGACTTTTAGTGAGCAAAGGATTGCCACAAAAGGAATCTTTTATAAAACTTTTTACGAGTAAATAAAATTCGCCAAATCAAAAACAATAAAAAAAAAAACATTACACGCAGTGAGCACGAGTGAAGTGTATCCCCATTGACATCAGAAAAAAACTAAGACAGGAAGCTACCAAACAACAACAGTGAAACAATCATTGCAACACGTACCAACGAACATTCAAGAAAGATCTACAAACCCACAGCAAACGAGCGAAATCCAAATCAGCTGCAAATAAGCAAAGCCGTGAAAAAGAAACTTCAACCAGCAAAAATCAAACAGCAGCAAATATTTCCCGATTTGAATTACCACCATCACACTCGAGAAAAACAGCAAACACCCAGGAACCAGAAATTGTTCATCTGAGACAAGAAACAATAACAGAAGATACAGTAAGTTCTATTAATGCACAACAACATCAAATTACAAAGTGAAAGATAGCTTTAAGAAAAAGATACATAAAAAAAATTTTCTGTATTTAAAGAAGAAAATAGTTTTATATGAAAGTAGAAACAAAGAATATAAAAAAAGAAAGAAAAGTGAAAATTATTAAGGAGGAAGCTAAGAAATTAAGCAGAAACAAGAAATATTCATACAAATTCCTTTTTAGTTAAGCAAGTAAACCTAGTTAAGTCATTATATATGAGTGACTCCGAATCAGACTATTTTTCTGATTCAGAAATTGAAACATTAGAAACCGTTAGATACCTTCCTGATTCAGGGTTCGACTCGAACGACGGTTACAGCACTGACGAATACATACCTACCAGACAAATCGATAGACCTCAATTAGTTAGAAGAAGACGTAGGACACACATACGAATGATTTACGAATTTATCGTTGAATACATATAGACATCGCAGAAGTGAGTCAATTAAGTAAAATTATCAAAAGTTATCATTAAATTATATAATAAGGTAATATTGTAAAATACCAAAAATTAAATGGCCCAAATAAATTTCGACCCTCTTAAATATTTAGGGACTCTTCCCAAATTTAATGGAGATTTTAGGGACCTCCGGACGTTTTTAAGTTTGATAGACAAAATCCACCCGTTACTCCAACAATATGACGAACTGTCACAATCTCTTTTTTCGGATCTAATAAAAAGCAAACTGAAAGGAAAAGCCAAGCCATTTCGTGGAGCGATATAAGGGATGTACTACAAAATAATTTCGGCGATAGGTTAAGCTGCGACGATTTATTTGATCTACTCAGGGCAACAGTCTTCAAAAGTACTAGCGTAAAACTTTATGAAGAAATAAAAAATAAATTTAGACGGTTAAATAACAAAACGCTTTCGGTTCTCGGGCAAGAACAAGGAGGGCTAAACTTAGTAGCCCAAAATAATTGTAGAGCCGCGTTAAATGTATTTAAATCTAAAATACCTGAACCGATGAAGACAATATTAGCTTGTAGAAACCCAAACAGTTTGGAAGAAGCGATGAACATCTTATTCGAAACAGGATATGCTCACCAGAGGATAGAAAATCTCCCTTATTTCAATAAAACGAAGTTAGAACAGAACCCTCACACACAAAGGTCCAACCCTACCAGTAGGCAAAATTACAACCAACCAGATAGAAGACAGCACTATCAAAATAGGAGAAATTTTCAACCACAAAATAGTGGACAATTTAAATCGAATTTCTACCCACAAAATAGTGAAAATGGCCGTCTACAAAATAACGGACAATTAAGACCAAATTTCTACCAACAGAATAATGGACAATATAATGGAAATTTCCATCTGAGACAAAATAATTATTATGGGCATAACGAACAAAGAAATAACTTTACTCAACCAAACCAGAACAGTTACAATAAACAACCACCACCCGAACCCATGGATATAAATCAACACGAACTAACTAAAAATGAAAATTTTCATTATACCGCCTCGGAGAACTTCCATATATAAAAGTAAAGACAAAATTAGGACACATAAAACTAATAGTGGATACAGGCGCTACTAACTCAATTCTTAATCCTGGTATCTGCCACCCAAAATGGATTCAAAAAAAAAAAATTCCCATCTACCTAAATACCTTGCAACACAAAATCTGTTTAAACGAAAAGGCAAAGATTAAAGCTTTTGAAGAATTCGGTACAGGACTAGACGTAATCGAGTTCTACATAACAAAATTCCATGACTTCTATGACGGTTTAATAGGCAACGATTTATTAAGGCCTTTAAAAGCAAACATAAATTATGCGGATAATACAATTAAATTTGGAGAACGCATATTAACTCTTTTTGTCAAAAGCAAAGATGGCGACAAGACAGAAGAACACGTAACTTTAGGTAAAGACCCTTCTAATAACATAGAATTAGATTTAGCTTCCAAGTCAGACAGCGAATTCACACAGGAGGAAGCTAACGCAAATTTTAATATCATCGAAGAAAAGAAATACAAACCACTAAGAGAACAGATCAGGACTCAGCACCTTAATCTTGAAGAAAAAGCTAAACTTTGGCCAGTCATAAACAAATATTCAGATATTTTCTATCAGGAAAATACCAAATTGAGTTTTACATCAGCGATTAAATATCAAATTAGGACTACTGATAATATCCCAATCTCTACTAAATCCTATAGATAGCGAAGAAGGCTGATGCCAGTGGAAAGGTTAAATGGAGACTTGTAATAGACTATCGTAAACTAAACGAAGTAACTATAGATGATAAATATCCAATTCCAAATATCGATGAAATATAAGACAAATTGGGCAGATGCCAATACTTCACCACCCTCGATTTAGCGAAGGGATTTCACCAAATAGAAATCGAAGAAAACGATATTCACAAGACCACCTTCAGTGTCGAAGGAGGGCACTATGAATTCTTACGAATGCCGTTTGGTCTGAAGACAGCACCAGCGACATTCCAAAGACTCATGAATAATATCCTTAAAGATTTCATAAATAAAATTTGCCTCGTTTATTTAGATGACATTATTATTTTTTATTTTTCTTCTCTGCAAGAGCACATTGATTCCATTAAACTAATTTTTAACCGCTTAAAAGAAGCCAATCTTAAAGTACAATTGGATAAGTCAGAGTTTTGGAAAAAAGAAACCGAGTTCCTTGGACACATAGTGACACCCAGTGGTATAAAGGCAAACCCCAAAAAAATAGAATGTGTCAAAAATTTCCCAATCCCTAAAACTCCTAAACAAATTAAACAGTTTCTTGGTTTAATCGGCTATTATAGGAAATTTATAAAGGATTACTCTTTAATCGCCAAACCCATGACTAAGTATTTAAAAAAGGATGCAAAAATAAATATCTCCGACCCGCAATATCAAGAAAGCTTCAATACTCTTAAAACATTGTTAATTCACGATCCGATTCTTGCATATCCCGATTTTTCAAAAAAATTTACTCACAACGGACGCTAGTAATTATATGCCTTAGGTGCTGTACTTTCACAAGATAACCACCCCATTTGTTACGCGAGTCGCACTCTTAACGAACATGAAATTAACTACAGCACTATAGAAAAAGAACTACTAGCAATAGTCTGGGCAACTAAATACTTTAGACCCTACCTTTTCGGACGCAAATTTCTAATCGAAACTGATCATAAACCCTTAACATGGTTTTTTCCATTAAGGAACCTAATTCAAAACTCGTTAGATGGCGATTAAAATTATCTGAATTCGACTATGAAATAAAATACAAAAAAGGAACGAAAAATAGTAACGCAGATGCCATCTCTCGTATTGAACATGAACCCATGAACATAAATGCATTAGAATCCGATCCTTTAACCATTAAAGAGACTTCGTCTCCATTAAATCTGTTTAAAAATCAAGTGATTATAAAGAAAATTGCATCAGGATCCGTACGAATAAAAAACAAGTTAATTTTTTAAAATAAAAGGAAAATTATACAAATTAAGGAATTAGATAGAAATACAACTCTTACCCTACTTAAAACTCATTTTAACCCTGCACAATTAAATGCAATTTTAATAGATGACGTATTTTACAACATTTTTAAGACGACTTACGAGGAATTTTTCTCTAATAACAAAGATTTTAGAATATTAAGATGTTTTACTTTATTAGAAGATATAGAAGACGAAAATAAATTAAGTGGAATTATTGAAAAATAACATTTAGATAAAAACCATAGAGGTATACAAGCGGTTTTCGAAGAATTAAGGATACAAATCTACAATCCTAAACTAAAATTAAGGATAACGCAATTTATAAATAATTGTGAAGTTTGTAATTTAGAAAAATATGATAGAAGACCTCCTAAGATACCCTATAAAATTACCGAAACACCCTCTAAGCCTCGTGAAATCATTCACATCGATGTCTTTTACACATTAGAAAAACAAATTTGTATGACAATAAATTTACAAAATTTGCGGTAGCTTATAGAATTAATGGAAAGACATGGACAGAATTCAAAACCAAACTATTACTTTATCTTAACACTTACGGTAAAATTGAGAAAATTATTGTCGACAATGAACTTGGCTTCAAAGCTTTGCCAATGCAACAGTTTTTAAAGGACGAAAATATTACAATACATTACACATCTAACAGTAACCATACATCAAATGCAGACATTGAAAGATTACACAATACGATTAATGAACACATTAGACTTTTCCGACATGACGAAAAGTACCATCATGAAACAGTGGAAGAAAAAATTCTAAGGATAATAGATTTTTATAATAACACGATACACAGAACTACAAAAGCTAAACCAATTGATTTCATAAATGGGAAAATTCATGGAGACAAATATGAAGAAATCCATGATTTGATTTTGAAGAAAAAAGAAAATTACATAAAAAAATTAAATAAAGATAGAAAAGATGTTAATATTCAAGAAGGAACCAAATTCATAAAAGAAGTTAGAGGTGGCAAAAACCACAGAGAGATATAGAAAAATAGATGCCAGTATAATTGATACCGAACATTTAAAGGACATTAAAACCGGACTAAAATATTACAAAACACATGTGAAACAAAATAAGAAATATCAGGATAAAAATAACCCCAAAATAAAAGCTAGACATTGAAAACCCATATACATTATTCCAGATGCCACCCTGGATTTTGACGATTACATTTTTAACGACCATCTACGCACAATCTATCGACATTCAAGACTTAACTACCAATAATGGATACATACCGATCAAAACAGGAGAACAAAAAGTGATTGACCGATATAGCAAAATCTTCCACATTGTCAACGTAACTGCCTACGCGGACACATTAAACTTAATCTTTGAAAATATACAAACACTTAATGCTGGCACGGTTGAGGCCAAGACACTATTAGATACCATAAGTAAAAATTTTGCGCTATTAAAAGAAAAAAATAGAAAATTTAAATCCACTCTTTAGACAAAAAAGAGGACTGATAAATGTACTAGGAAAAGGACTTAAGTTTATTGCAGGTACTATGGACAACGACGATGAACTAGAAATAACCAACTCACTGAAATCATTATATAAAAACGAAGAATCCTTGACAAACAAAATTAACAACCTCACCTACGTCAACCACCTCATATCCTCTCAAATACAAAACATTACCAACCACATAAACCAAAAACAAATTCTGATTGGAAATTATTTAAATAAATTCAAAGACTTTATGCAAAATAAAATAGCGACAATAGAAGACGAAATAACATTTATAGAACAAATTTACCAAATAAACAATGACATTTCACTCTTAAGAGACCACATCGATGATATTGGACAAATAATATTTTCTAGCAAACTGGGAATAATTCCCACGGACATTCTAACAAACACAGAGCTTGACTTGATAAATGACTATGATAGTTACACAAATATTAAAGTAGCCGTCGCCTTACACGACAATAGTATCGTAATAATTCTTCAGATTCCTCAATATTCAAAGGAAATTCTATCGAAAATCATATTTGAGCCAATTCCCAATGTAAAAAATAAATCAATTATATTGAATACCTACGAAATACTAATAGATTCCAAAAATAATATTTTTGATGTAAACGTTAAAGATAATCTTAAGAAAAATTTAATTCAAATTTCTAATGAATGTATTTCAAACATATTAAACTACGAAGAAGCATACTGCGATATGCGAACGTTAGACGAATCAGTCGTAATAGAAATTTTACCCGGTATACTAATATTCAAAAACTTCTACTTCAAAGTCGAGCATAATTGTAATAAAATTGATTTTTAGTAAAATTTGAAAATTGTGAAATTAGAGCAATGAAGCAAAACTTTTAGTAATGTCAAACTAAAATATTACGACAAATTTATTCTACCTAATGTTATAACAAAAATCAAAGAAAAATCGAATGCAACTTTTTCAAATTTAAAGTTAGAATCATTATATTTAGAACAAATTAAACATGTAAAATATATCGAACAAATACAATATCAAACAAAGAAATCAAATTTTATAAATATATATATATATATATATATAATTGGCGCGTACACCCTTTTTGGGTGTTTGGCCGAGCTCCTCCTCCTATTTGTGGTGTGCGTCTTGATGTTGTTCCACAAATGGAGGGACCTACAGTTTCAAGCCGACTCCGAACGGCAGATATTTTTATGAGGAGCTTTTTCATGGCAGAAATACACTCGGAGGTTTGCCATTGCCTGCCGAGGGGCGACCGCTATTAGAAAAATGTTTTTATTAATTTTGGTATCACCGAGATTCGAACCGACGTTCTCTCTGTGAATTCCGAATGGTAATCACGCACCAACCCATTCGGCTACGGCGGCCGCCGTAAATATAAGTAAATATAATAAATATAAGCATAAACATAATAATTGTTCTTACCATCATAGTGTTAACAATATTTATTATACATAAAACAAATAAAAAACTGTCTATATTGCATGTTTCGTCGGAGCCTAAACTAACGGTGGGGGTGTTATAGTAAAGCCCTTAAGCATAATAAACTCTTAATATTCATAATTTAACTGAATTTGCATTTCCGGCATATGCCAATTTTTTTAATATTTTTGTATAGCAAAACAATTCCAAAGAATCAATTTGCAAATAATAATTTAATTTCCTGCTGACCAAATGTGCAAGGTAGACCATAAAGAAAGGTATAAGTAAGACAATTGTAATAAGTTCAGTCAGTCTGTAATTAGCAATCTAAAAGATAGATTGGGCAATCAAATAAAGTGAAGTTTAAAATAAAAATCATTTCGTTGTTTTTTTTATCTTCCAAACGGACTCAAATTAAAAGTTTTAACAAAGCGCGCCAGTCGTTTCTTTCTCGTGCTAACCGGCGCCAAATGGACACACCAAGTGAAGCCAATCAATCTCCACCTGATCTTTCCAACGCAGAGGAGGTCTTCCTGCTACCACCAGCTGGTACCGCATCGAATACTTTCAAAGCCGCAGCGTTTGTATCCATTCGGACGACATGACCCAGCCAACCCATAGTGGACATATAAATGATGGCATTGTTAAGTGCCGTGTTTTGAATAAAAATTGCGAGGCCTGAACGAATCCAAATTTGTATATGTTTTATTTTAAAACAGTATCTAGGCGCGCCTTTTGAAATATTTAAGTGTTTACCGTTAATTATTTTAAAAGTGCGCGAATTCTAAGATCTACTTTATATAGAATTCTTAAGGCTATGAGTATGAAAAGAAAGTGTAGCAGAGGCAACATTTCCTTGATTATAACTATACCGGGCCTATCCAGCCTAAAGGGTAAAAGCCAAACAAAAAGGATGATGACATGAATCAATGGGGCGCCGCTACAGAAATGAATTGTCATCAGAGTTGTATGTATTTGCAAAATGTGAGTAGAAGTTTAAATAAATTTCTGAAAAAAGTTACGTCCTCAGAATAAACCGTCGAACAAATATCTAACATAAAGACGCAATGCCAAATGATGATTCGAAATTTCAATAAAAAATCATAACTTTGCATGATGAAAGTTATTTTCCTCTCAGCCAATCTCATGTACCTGGAAAAGATAGATTTTACACGAATGGCATTTTAAAATATGACTTCAATCTGAAATTAAGTTCAAGCACAAATTTGAACCAAAAGTGATGCTCTACATTGCCATATCCGGCAAAGGAGTTTCGAAGCCTTTGTTCAAGCCAATTAGTCTTGCAGTGAACAAAGAAGTATATCAGAAGGAATGTTTGGGCATAATTAAGGTGTGCATCCTAATGTTGGAAGGAAGGACCTATAGTTTTAAGCGGACTCTGAAAGGCAAATGGTTTTTTATGAGAAGGTTTTTGTGGCAGAAATACACTGTTTGCCATTGACTGCCGAGCGGCGACCGAAGTCACGCACCGACCTATTCGGCTACGCCGGCCGGATTTGCATTATGTTTTTTAAACAAATGTGGAATAATACGCTTAAACAGTATATAGTAATTCTGATGGCAACTATGTCTTCTGGTCTGATCCCTTCGTTTATCTCGTCGTCCCATTACGCCGTTAAAACGCGGAAGCGACTTTCTTTGGAAAATTAAGTTCGATGGTATAAAAGTTATGAAGAACTCAAAACAAAAATAAAATAATCTGCGCAAAAATACATAAATGCGTAAATAGATAAAAATGCCGCCAAGCGGTCTTTCGAATCAGACCTTGATCTTTTTCAACTATATAATAATTTGTCTTAATGATCTACCACTAGCAAATTGTTTTATTGTAAATTTCTGCAACTTTTTCTTTTTCACCACCCATCATTTTCTTGCCATCACTCGTCATTCATCAATATAAATAAATATTAATATTTTTCATATATGATATAAAGATCCCAAAATGGGCCAACGCTATGCCAAATCTTTTGCTTCGAGAAAATTTTAGAAATTCGGCCAAAGCATGGCTAAATCTCTGCCTTTTTAGACATTTCTATGAAGATATTATATCTATAATAAAAAAAATTCCAGTTTAACTACGGTTAGATGCTTTGGTATGGATAATCTATAGGCTAGAATTTTCCAAATTTTGGATTTCGTTAATCTATGTACATATGTATATAAAAATGCATACTTTTTTTAATAAACAAATTAATTTAGTATAGGTTTATCAAAGTTAATTGATAAATAAGCATTTAAATACGGCATCACTATTTTATATAATTAATAAATATGTTTTATCAGATATTCTTTTTCTTACTAATTTGGTGTATTAAGTTGAAATTAGAGTAAATGCAGAATATTTACCAATGTTTTTAATTTTTTGTATATGTATATACAAGCTGTATCTTAGACCCAGATTCGTGAATGCTCTTCCCTTTCATCCAATACTAATATGGGGAGTAGTTGCCAGTTAAAATGTAATATTTGGTGGTATAAGAAAAAACTTTCTTTCATTTTGGTGTTTGACGGAGTTTCGAACCTACGTCTTCCGAATGGTGGTCACGTACCAACCCACGGCGGCGTCGAATAATTGTTTTAAAATTAAAATTACATAATTTGACATGTAGTCGGCTTAGGTACACACATACAAATATTTAAATTATTTACGGCAAATTGCCTCGGAAACCCGTCTTTATTTAAGTTCTCCTCCCCCAAACATGTAATTGCTAACAGATGGCCACACTAAAAATATCAATTCTTATAAAGCAATGTGATAAGAAAGGTTCTCATTGTTCTTTTAAATGATGATAAGTGTCATTATTCATTATATAGGAAAAATATGAAGATTTTAGCCCAATAAAAAAGGTTTAAAGGGATTAACCCCGCTCACTTCTTGTATGCACATCAGCGTGATTAAAAAGTTCTTGGAACAACCGCCATGTGACGCTCTACGTCACTCTATGTCAACTGATTTGAGGTATTTTTTTGTTAGGTTGGTACATCTATGATTAACATTCCTACCAAAATTGTATCGCCATTGCTTAACACTTGTAAAAGTTGCGCCGTCTTACGTCTTGAGTAAATCTACCTCTGCAGATGTTTTCGATTTTTACAGTTTTAAAATTGGATTTGAATTTACAACAATGGGTTTTTATTAAATTTTGCGTTAAAAATAGATTCAATGGTGCGAAAACCTTAGAAATATTGGGAAACTGCTTCGGTAATGATATTCTCAAGGAAACAGGTATTTACGAGTGGCATTAACGCTTCAGCACAGATCGTGAATACATCTAGGATGACGAACGTAGTGGCAGGCCGTCGACATCGAAAACTAATGAATACATCAATAAAGTGAAAGGAGAGTTCATCAGTAATTACAAATTAACCATAGGAGAGGCGGCATATAACTTAAATATTGCTTATTGACCTGAATTTCATGTAAAAAAGGGACGTCGTTGATATCGCCAAAGACATGGTTTTAAAGGCTGCTCCGATGAAACATTCATCAAACGCATCATTACTGGGATGAGGCGTGGGTTTAGGAGTGAGACCGAAAAAATAACATCGTTTTCAGTCAAAAAATAAAGCCATGCTCACGGTTTTTATGGATTACAAGGTTATTGTGCACCACGAATTTTTCCAGAAGGTCAGACAGTTAATAAAGACTATTATTTGGCGTTATGAGACGTTTACGTGAAGCAATTCGCCAAAAGACGAAGAACTCCTGACTCCTTGCGATTGTTTTCTGTTTGATCGAGAAAAGAACACTTTTTGACAGCTGAATCAACCGAAAGAAAGTAATGGAAAAATCGAGGTCTGATGGCTATACAGAAAATAGAGTTCCAGAAATCTTTCGAGAGCTGGATCAATCGCTGGCGTAAAAGCGTCGCAGTTGATGGGGAGTACTTTAAAGGCGAGAATATCACTTTTGAGGAATGAACTTGTATTTTTAATTTTCTAATACCTGAATTTCATGCTTGATTTGCAAATTTAATGCAAATTTCGTGTTGGTTTTTTTTTTAGTTTTTGTTTGCAAATAAATTGAATGGGTTTACCATCATACACATCTCAGGAGCAAAGAGACCACCGGTGCTGGTTGAGCGTATATGTGGCATGTCGGCATTTTATTTCTTGAAAAGTCGCCATTGGTAGGAAAGGAGAAATCGGCGGCAATGTTAACGCTCTCTCATAAAGGGGGTGAAGTTGGCTCAAGCTTTTTTCTTCCCGCTCCTTCATTTAAAGAATTAAGCGCGACTTCCACAAACATTAATTTAATAGACTTTTGTTTTTTTACCACCATTCCACATTTACTCTGAGCCTGACTCTCCTCCAGTTTCATCGTTCGCTAGTTTCGATGAAAAGATGGAACACAATTCAAAATCGCTTAATAAAGCATTTTCTGTTTTCAGCATTAATTATTCTAACAAACGAGATTAAAGCGATTGCTAGTGGCGAATAAAACTGGTACTCTAGTCGTTATTAAATTAGTCATTCATGCATACATACGAGCACGTGCATATAGGCAACTGAAAATTGCTTCATATAAAAGTATAAATCCATGTAACTTTTTGTAAATCTATTCCCATATCTATCCCTTTAGGTATCAGCATTATTGCAGTCGGCACGGTAAAATTTATCAGCCATCAGTGCGAGTACTTTCTCCAATTTAGAATGGCGATCTTCTGGCGTAGCGACGGCGCCTTTACTACCCCACAAAAATTTAACATGGAACTCGGTTCTGAAAAAAGTAGACGTAAGTTACTTCAGAAACAGGGCATTACGTATTTATTTACTCACCTAAAAGCATCACTGAGCAACTCATCCAACCGCTGACTGGACTCTTCTAGCAGAATTTTTGCATTTTTCCTATACAGCGTTAAATTGTTGAGGAAATGGCGCGCCGAGTCTAAGTGCAGAAAATTAATAGTCATACCAAAATCGTCAGCTTTAGCTTCCCAAGCTGTAATACAAGTGTTGTAAAGTGAACAGCGATCCTCCGTGTTGATATTGTTCACGCCAATAATATCGATGATCGGCCGATCCTTCAATAAAGCGTAGAGCAACACATGTGGCACAGTAGTATTTGGCGCTTGAGGATTGGAACACTCATTCATGCTGATTAGCGTAGGACGCAGTTTGGCTTCAAAAGTAAATGCGCTGTCCGTGTACTTCTGACGTAGTATGTGCCAAGCTTGTTCCAGTTTTTGAATCTGTAAAAACATTAAAATTAAAATTAAATTTAGTTTAAAAATTTACATAGCAAAATTTAATTAAATCTAGGAATTACTTACCTGAGGCATACACAACCCCAACATGATGGCACAGAAACCAAAAAGGTTGCCCAAAGCAGTTTTCGTTTCTACCGCAATTTGTATCCATTTGCTTAGCAACTCAGCACGATCCAAGTCCGTTTGACAAGTGAGTATTGTTACTGCAACCATCAGTTTCATGCACTGAGTACGCTCGACTAAATCAGCGCGGAAGACTTTACCAATTGGCAGTGTAAGCATTTCTAAGCCGCAACAATCCAACGCATTACGCTCCTCATCCTCAGGCAGCTCTTCAATTAGCAGACCGATATCGATACGTGTGATATGCTCCGCAATCACTTTTGGTCCTGATTCAAGCAACATCATTTTGAAGGTGGTAAGCGCATCACCATCCAATGGTTTGTTGTCCACCGACGGCAGTAGCAGTGTTATGTAGTTCTCAAAATCAAACTTTGAAATCTATAAATGAGAGGAGAAGTGAGATGAGAATATTTCTATATCTAGGAAGAACTGGTTTTTGGTGAGGCCAGTATAGCTTTGCTGGTGAACAACCATATGGAAAAATTCAGCCAACCTCACAATATAATGAGATACCAATAGCCTTAGTTATACAAACCTCATGAGAGGTTGAGAGATACCAGCAGCCTAACTTATAAAAGCACTATTCCATCTGCTATACCATTGTGCGAAGAGCTTGTAAAGTGCATGACCAACTCTAATGCAAAATATGTACGGATGAATGCTTGCCCGGCGAGTATAAGTTCATCAACATTTTTTCAAATCAAAAGAAATAATATTACGCGCCTACGAGTCGAATCAATAGACATTCCACACGCCTGGATCCTCTTCCAAAGAAACGTACAGCCATGAAGGCATATTTCTAGACTAAGAACCACGATTAGAGGATTTACAGGGCCTTTCGTACAACACTCTATGTCACAGCTGAGGACTTCAGAACAATAAGGAAATGATTGTTCAATATTTACATATATGAGTGCCCATTCTTACAATAATCACCAGGCAAGTAGGCTGCTTCATAATGAAAAGTGTAAAGGAACTACCGTGTTGCCCCGACTAACATAGGTATTTGCACTTACAAGTCTAACTGGTTTAAAACTCACAGCTTATTATGTTGAAATAAACAAATTACAATGGACACATATTCCACAAGAATGCGCATAGTAGACTTTAACTCGGAAAGAGCAAAGCAATAACCGCCTAAGTTGATCTAACCAACCGTATTCTACCAAGAAATGCCTATATTTTCCTGAAATTCCTAACCACTTAACATAAATATTTTTTAAATTTATTTATAATTTATAGGTACAGGGTATCCGGTTGCAGAATTAGGAATTAAAAGTTGAATTAAAAAAGAAATACTAATGACACAAGTTCATTCCAATAACTAGACAAGTGCGAATTTTATTAAAAAAAAAAATAATTCCTTTAATGTCAACCGCTACGTCGGATGCAATCACTTTTGGTCCTGATTCAAGCAACATCATTTTGAAGGTGGTAAGCGCATCACCATCCAATGGTTTGTTGTCCACCGACGGCAGTAGCAGTGTTATGTAGTTCTCAAAATCAAACTTTGAAATCTATAAATGAGAGGAGAAGTGAGATGAGAATATTTCTATATCTAGGAAGAACTGGTTTTTGGTGAGGCCAGTATAGCTTTGCTGGTGAACAACCATATGGAAAAATTCAGCCAACCTCACAATATAATGAGATACCAATAGCCTTAGTTATACAAACCTCATGAGAGGTTGAGAGATACCAGCAGCCTAACTTATAAAAGCACTATTCCATCTGCTATACCATTGTGCGAAGAGCTTGTAAAGTGCATGACCAACTCTAATGCAAAATATGGACGGATGAATGCTTGCCCGGCGAGTATAAGTTCATCAACATTTTTTCAAATCAAAAGAAATAATATTACGCGCCTACGAGTCGAATCAATAGACATTGCACACGCCTGGATCCTCTTCCAAAGCAACGTACAGCCATGAAGGCATATTTCTAGACTAAGAATCACGATTAGAGGATTTACAGGGCCTTTCGTACAACACTCTATGTCACAGCTGAGGACTTCAGAACAATAAGGAAATGATTGTTCAATATTTACATATATGAGTGCCCATTCTTACAATAATCACCAGGCAAGTAGGCTGCTTCATAATGAAAAGTGTAAAGGAACTACCGTGTTGCCCCGACTAACATAGGTATTTGCACTTACAAGTCTAACTGGTTTAAAACTCACAGCTTATTATGTTGAAATAAACAAATTACAATGGACACATATTCCACAAGAATGCGCATAGTAGACTTTAACTCGGAAAGAGCAAAGCAATAACCGCCTAAGTTGATCTAACCAACCGTATTCTACCAAGAAATGTCTATATTTTCCTGAAATTCCTAACCACTTAACATAAATATTTTTTAAATTTATTTATAATTTATAGGTACAGGGTATCCGGTTGCAGAATTAGGAATTAAAAGTTGAATTAAAAAAGAAATACTAATGACACAAGTTCATTCCAATAACTAGACAAGTGCGAATTTTATTAAAAAAAAAATAATTCCTTTAATGTCAATCGCTACGTCGGATGCACCCTTGGAATCTGGTATCCGTACTCCGCCCTACTCGTTGGAGATGTTGGGATGTCATTAATTTGCCGAACGATATTTTCTTTTAGTGCTGAGATGACCGTTGGGTTAGTTTGATACACTTTATTATTGAGGTAACCCCACAAAAGAACTCCACAGGGGTAAAAGAGGGTCAGGGTATGTCACCGAAATAGCTTATCACCTGCTACGGTAGGCGGTAGGACGCGGCGCAGGGGCTTAATCAAGTTCCAAACCGGATACAGGCACCGGGAGGAGTTGTCGTTTAAGCGATAACATCACGGGAGCTATGCAGGCTTACCCTATAGCTGCAATAGAGGTGACACTACTTCATATACATAATTATACACGAATCAGACAACCGTACCCTGTTAAATATTACTATGGTAGGATTCGGTAACTGCTGAGTCTGCAGCTCTTACCCAGCTACCCACCTATGTTATGATGTTTAGTGATATACTAAAGTCATAATATTCGAAAATAAGCTCAGAATTGAACTGAACTACAAGGTATACTGGGGTACACTTGCATTTGAAAGGAGACTCCTGGAGTGCACCCTGCACTGATACACCGATGGCTCGAAGACATAAGAAGGCATCGGCGCTGGAATACATGGTCCCAACTAAGCGTTCTGTGCCGATGGGTAGTTTTCCAAGCATCTTCGAAACAGAGGTGCATGACATCTGTCTGTACGCAAAAGTTGATTTAGACAAGAACTTCCGGAGTGAACGAATTGCCATTCTGAGTAACTGTCAGGCGGCACTCAAGGCTTTGTTATTCTGTGAGAATAAGTCCAAACTGATCTTTGAGTGTATTGAAAAACTAAATCTGTTAGAAATCCATAATCGAATCCCGCTGATTTGGACCCCAGAACCCAGGGGTATAACTGAGCACGAAGAGGCGGATGCATTGGCAAGAGAGGCTGCGGCCTCTTCATTAATAGAACCCGTGCTCACACCATAGAGGAGAAGCTTAGGAGTGAAGAGCTTAGGCTAAGGGAGGTCAGCTGCCACCAAAGTATGGGGCTATGGCAGGCAAAATCCTTACGGACATTCTCACAAGCCAGTGCAGACTGCGCGGTCATATGCACATGATCGGGATACGGTCCACTAACTCTTGTCGTCCAATACACCTTCTCCTCAAATACAGGTGCGGGTTGAAGCCGATCAATAAAGTTTAGTTGACATTAAATAAGAAAAATCGAGAAAAATACAGTATAATCCTTACTCACCGGCTTAAATTCGGGTATTTCCAGTGTGAAAAGTTTCTCCTCAACTGCAATCGCATCAAATTCAGTAAGACTCTTCAATGTGGCTGATGATGCTGAATTACTTAAGAAGCGTGGATTTTTGATTATCACACCACGATGCTGTGTAAAGTCATTACTTGAATCTCCAGGTATTGAACTCTGCACCGAATCGCCTGAACCATTGCCCGAATCGGAACCGCTAGCGTGGTAACCAACAGCACCAATCCCTGCACGATGCGCTGCCAACTGTTCCTTCTCTTTACGTGTCTGACTATTTGCGCGCACTGGCTTCGGTGGCGGACTAGGTGGTTTCTCAGGCAGCTCTGGTATTTGCTTACCCTCCAAACTAGTACTTAATCCCACGGCATCTGAGCCAAAATCACGCGCTAAACTTGAAATGCGCATAGCACTACTGCCTCGAAAATTATTCGTATTTGGTCGTGGCAATGAATGTGTGGTAAACTTGAAGTGATCTAATGCCTCTGTGACAGCTGAACAGCGCGCGATTGTTTGAAATCCATTGCCGTGCAGTTTGCCAACTTGTGTTAAATATTCTAAGTGGCTATGCAGTTGCATGTTTTCAGCGCCAACCAACGATGCCTCGCTAGCCCGTATTTCTTTATCGAAGTTACTAAATCTGCGTCCAGTATCCCGAAATCCATTCGCATTCCCGCTTTCTCCGGGGGCAGTAGGCGTTCCTTGTATAACACCATCGGCGCTGGAACTTGACTCATTATTGTGCGATTGACGCAAGCTGCTAGTAGGCGTAGCGTGCGCTGGTGTTAGTGATTGCGAACGTTGCTTCTTTGATGGCAAACGAGGAGGTATGTCGCGTTTAACACGCGGTGGCGACGACATGGGGCTGTGCACTGGTTGTTGTTGTTGCGTGTTTTGTGTTATAATACCGGAACCAAAACGAAAATTACCATTATGACTTAGGGGCGAATTTAGTGGGCTAGCGCCACGTATGCCGGCCAGCATCTGGGTGTGCAAATGATTACCAACAATCTTATGGCCATAGAAAGATAGTGGATATGTGCGATTGCAAGGGTACTGAATGCGAGCACCCGAAGCCACCGAAATTGGTTTGCCTGTAGGAGTATATACATATATACGTAGTGAACAAAATAATTAAGAGTACTGTATCTACGTGTGAGAGTAATTACCCGAGCCAACATAGAAGGTTATAAGATCTGGTACTGCATCGAAAGCGTCCTCCTCAAACTGATACTGTACACGTTCATAGACGGTCTCGGGCTGCAGGAGTATCTATAAGAAAGATGTACAAAATTCGTTAAAGAAGTCTATGTAAATTTTAGTGTTAGAAATTCTCCAAGTCATTAAAAGATTTTCTTCAGAGCTCCCAAAAGCCTATAAATTATCTAAGAAGTTCACTAGCATTTTTAAATGAAATGGTTGTTATTCCCATTTCTTTCTCCATATTTCAACTAAAATATCGTTTATACCATCTGTGGCAGCATAGGGTATTACTCAGTCATTCCTACTGGCAAATCACGTGAGCTTATTTTCTGATAGGAACTACAGTGAAAAACGAAATTATGTTCGGTACCTCATCCAATTATCTGGGCACCGCTTTCCAAGAAAAGGGAAGTGTGGGGGAAGTTAGGGAATAAAGTGACAAAGTCTGGACTAATTTGTATGTCGCACTGGAATGCCATCTCGTACTTATCTTCAGCTACACCTTATTGAACTCGCTAAGAAAAACTAACTAACTCTAACGAGTACGAAAGCAACAGGATAACATATGTGAGGAATAGGCCTATGACAAATTTAAAGGGTTTTCCAATAGCAGGTGTTATTTAAGTATATAAAAGGCTATCGAGAGATGATTCACATTTTTTTATGGCCGGAATTGGATGGTATTGATCTGGCCAACGTTTATTTTCAACAAGACGGCGCTACGTGCCACCCAAGCATCGAAACCATTGATTTTTTACGGGAAAAGTTTCCGGACCGTGTTATCTCTCGAAGAGGTGATCACCTTGTGACTCTTTTCCTTGAGGCCACGTGAAAGAGAAGGTCTACGCCAACAGCCCAGGGTCGATTCAAGACCTCAAAGATGGAATTCGTGAGGCTATCGAGGACATAGGGCAGCCACTTTGCAATTCGGTTATGGAAAATTTCATGAAAAGGATATTGTCCTGTAAGCGTGGTCGTGGTGGTCATTTGTCTAATGCTATTTTCTACTATTAACGGCATACCTTCCTCTTTATAATGATAATTTTTATAAAAAAATAGCATTTTTCTTTGAATTTCAAAATAACACCTCTCATTGGAAAACCCTTTATTAAAAATTATAGTTACGGTAATAGGGCACTAAGAAGTAGGGATGTATGCGACGATAACAGACATATCTTGAAATAAAACTGGTCCCACCTGGGCGATAGCGAGGGCATACCCCAGCTTGGAATTTTACTGCAAATATACGGATCTAAAGAGTCGGAGTTAAGTCCTTTAGACTTAGGTTGCAGAAGAAGTGTGTGGTGGAAAAATGAATTGTTGACTCTTGAGAAACTGGTAAGATAGCACTCTTACAAACGAAATATTTATAGGGTTGCGAAATTCATATAGCCAAGATCTTGATTAACATTTGGTTCAACTAATACGCGCACATAAATTAGAAGTCCCATTATAGCAACTGCTTTAATTGAAGACACCCAGTCTTCACACATTTTTCCCCAAAAGAATGAAACTCTTTTTAAATTAATGCATTAGGGAGAACTATATACTTAGATAGTTCCACTGCAACAACTTCAATTTGCCTACCAACAAGGCAAATCTACTGAGACAGCAATACAAAGTCTTGTAATTATTATTGAAAAAGCTATTGAGCCTAAACGAATCGCACTTTCCCCTTTAGTTAACATATCAGAAGCTTTCGATAATATATCCTATTAGGCAATCAAATATGCTCTTCTCAAAAGGACGTACCTAAACCCATTACAAGATGGATTGTATAAATCCTGAAATCTAGAACAATCGGTGCAGTACTAGGAGGCCCGGTAAACTACATATATCAAGGCCATAAGAGGTTGTCCGCAAGGGTTCAGGCTCTCTCCTCTTTGGACCTCAGTAATAAATGAACTTCTCTACAACCTGAACAATCTAGGTTTCCACACTGAAGATTTTGCTGATGATCTGATAGCATACATAGGCTGGCATGAGGATACCATTTCTAACCGCATGCAGTAAGGGCTCTTTATTAACCCATCGAAAACAGCGCTAGTGCCGTTCAAAATGAATCAACTCTTCAACTTTGCACAGAAGCGAACTATCTTGGCATCAATCTTGACTCTTGGAACTCTCATCTTGGGAAAGTTACTGCAAATGTCACAATAGCATTAGTTGCCTTGCATTATTTGGAAGAACATGAGGACTGAGCTCTAGAATGACTTACTGGACACGACAGTTGTTGAACCTAAAGCCATTATTCTCTAGCATGGTGGCCTAAAGTTAAGCAACGAAAGGCGGTAAATGAACTCAACAAATTGTACCTCGTCTGTGTCAATATAACAGGAGCAATAAAAACATGCCCACCTGACGTATTAGGTGCGTCCTCATGCATACAACCGCTTCCCATTTTAATTGAAGAAGAAGTTTGTTTGACCGCTTTAAGATTAAAAGGCATCTGCGATTCAAAAAGTGGGGATATGAAAGAATATTTAAAAACTTTAAAAGATTTTCGACATACTCTTGTTCCTTATACGATCGATATATTATCACTCAAACTCATTCTCTTCAGGAACTTTCAAGTTCTTATTAATGAACTTGGCTACTAGATTTGGTTTACTGATAGATCGGACAGGAGAACAGGGACAGGTAGAACAGGAACGAGAATCAATGGACCTAAATTCAATTCAAATTGATTCGAATGGGTTTTTACCCAACAATCTTCCAAGCAGAAATATATGCCATCGAGATATGTGTGAGGGAATGTCTCTGTAGGAAAATGATAAAAAGCTACATTTACATACTTTCAGATAGTGAGTCATTTTTGAAAACCTTATATCAACTATTATCACCTCGAAAATGGTAAATGACAGCCTGAACCTTCTAGGTATGCTAGGGAACTTCAACACAGTATTATTAGGTTGGGTTCCTGTACATGAGAGATACGAGGGAAATGAAATGGCTAAAAAGGGGACAACCTCCAATTGATCCTGAGCCTTTCTGTAGACCTACAAAAAGTCAAATTAACGAATTTCTTAGAAAGTGCCAGTGCTAACTGGTGAAAATTTATCGGTCTGCAACAAGCGATACAAATGCCGCATAGAGGAATTTCTGATAAGCTAAATATTTTCTCTCAGCAGAGTAAACTTACGGCTTTGAGACCAAAAACAAACAAAATTGAGACCATCATCTGTCGATTATGTGAAATGGACACTGAAAATTCAGAACACATTCTTTGTGAATGTTCTACACCAGGCAGAAAAAGGTTATCTCACCTTAGTGATATTGCCATGCATTCATATAAATTATGGGGCAATTAACCTCAGAATGTGGTAAAATTTTTAGAAGCATTAAAATATAGGGTACCTCAGCAGACTTTGCTCTCATGCTAATAATATTATTAGCAAAAAGCAATATTTTTTCTCTAGTACTTTGCATGATAAAAAAATATATTCAATTTGTTCCGTACTAATTCCAAAATGTCTTATGAGTAGATTTAAAATGTTTCATGCAGCAAAAAGTGGTATATTTTTCTCTGTATGAATAAGGCCAAAGATATTATTTACTCCCATAGGCGGGTATGAAAGTACACCAATATTTTCCGTAAACCTAAAAAGTCTGTTTGCCTCAAAGTTTTTATTCCTGCAGTCACTACATATGTACATACATATATACCATAGGTTTATGTACATGTGTACGTAAATATCCCAGACGTTCGAACTCACCTTATTTATAACAAAATGCAGCACTTGTGCTTTGGTGCGACAGGTGAGCACGTAATTATCCGGCTGTGAGCCGCAATCTCTTATCAAAAATTCACCTTCCCTCTGCACAATCTCCTCGGCGCGTTGTCGTGACAACGGCCCATGATACCATGCATGTGAACGTAAATCCTTCGCATCCAAGCTAAGTTCCCACTCCAGAGCTTTCTTCAAAGCAATCGCCTCTTGCTGTTCACTAGATGGCGTGCTGACTGTCATGCTATTGGGTGGGGGTTGATGCGGTTGGAAATGCAGTTGACCGGCAATGGATGCGGTAGAGCCACCAATACTGCTTCCAAGATTGCTGCTGCTGCCACCACCACTATCCATTGTATTGCTTGCGTTGTTGTTGTCCGATGCACAGCTGTTGAGAGTAAAACGGCCGTTGTTCGGCGAATTTGGTGCGTTTGGTGGTGATGAATTAGTTTCTGGGAGATTTAGTTCCTCATATCTGCAATGAAAAAGGAAAAATGAATTGATGAAATGAAGTGCATAGGAGAGTTGTAGTGGAAAAATTGCGCGCTAGTAGGGAGTGTTGATAGTAAAAAGTGGGTGGTGGAAGAAGAAGCAACAGCATACAAAACAAAAAATAAATGACCGGAGTATTTTTCTATACCCCTTCCCTTTTTTGTTTTTGTTTTCTTTTTTTTCGTTTATCTTTTTTGCTGTTCTTCTTGCCACAACTTCCCAACTTCCTGTTCGTTAACTGCTTCGCCTGCATTTCAAGTGGATAGCAAAGTGAAGTACTTTTTTGTAAAGTACAAATAATTGTCAAGAGATTTGCGTGGATCAAGGTTACAACCGTTCTCCGATAGTAGTAAGCACTTATCAATGCAAGTAGAAAATGTAAATTAGAGAATATATTTCGCTTCACTTTTCAGATTGCACGTACTTACTTAAATAACTCCAATCTTATACTCACTTTTAAACTTGTTCTCTATTTTACAACCAAATAAGCCTTAAAAATTCTCTTCATAAAAATTATTCGATTTATTCTTCACAATTCCACAATTTAATTTATTCTTTCAAAAATGTTTAAAATATGTGTAAAATCTTTTCTTTCCTCAAAGCCTACATTCGTTGCCTTCTCTCTTCTGTAGCTGAATGAAAACTCGACATACTTACTGGCCCTGCCCAAAAGGTATTTTTTGTGTCCGCCTGCCATGCTTGTGTTTGCATTTCATGCCACAAAATACGCGCTGTCTTCCCACCGTCTGAGACACACATACACACATGCCACATTACTCGAATTCTCTCCATATTCTGATTTTGCTCCTCAACCCCTCTCGTGTATACATATTTGCAACATTACAACTCCAGATTCAATGTTCTAATGCCCCAACAGCCAAACATTTGTAAACCATACAACATCCCTAACCTAATGGAAAGCAAAAACAGTAACAATGGGAAATTTTCGCTTATCCTTCGCTGTCAAAAGGCCGCCTTCAAAATGTTGTTGGCAATTGTTCAACCCTTAGATCCAGAGTGTTTGGCCATCAGAGACTCGCGAGTACAAAGGATATTTCTCAATTGTTTGTTTGAATGACGCATGCGCCTATCTTTGCGCTACAATCTACAGCAAAGGCATTGGGCATTGTGTAGAATTAGAGAGTTTGACAATATTTCATAAAATTCGAAATGGAAAGTAAATACGTTTCTTGAATACGTAGTCTCAAACAAACTCGGTTTTTTTGATTATATTTATATTTGTGTATACATTCAATCAGCTACGAGTATAACTTAATGCCATCAACAATACCAATTTTGTTTACAAGGCATAGTACCTCATGTAGTACCATCTATTCTAGTATTACCGTAATCGCATGTGAAGGTTATATCTTCATATAGCACGGCAACATTCAGCTGCTACTTAGTTCTTGTCGCATCAACAAAGTGTTCGACAAAGCATTTCAAAAACACTATATTTAAAATATAATATTGCCGGCTTAGAGTTAGTTTCATTCATGCCTTCAGCCATATCCAATTTAAGAAATCTTAAAATGTACATTAGGGTGCATACCATACTATATAACACTTTTTAAAATATTCAATAATTTTCCGCGGACTATCGTTCAGTTTGATTCCATTCTATGAAAAAAAAAAAATAAAGTTGAAAAATAAGAGTCACCCTACTGTACATACAGTGTGTCTAATAGAAGCGTGACCGCCATAACTTAGAGTCTATTTGACCAATTCGATTCTACATAACAAAATGCATGTATGGGCTTATAATATTTAACAAACAGCTTAACAAAGCGCGCCAGTCGTCCCTTTCTTGTGCTAACCGGCACCAGTTGGACACACCAAGGGAAGCCAAGTCCTACTCCACCTGATTTTTCCCACGCAGAGGAGGTCTTCCTCTTCTTCTGCTACCTCCAGCTGGTACCGCATCGAATACTTTCAGAGCCGGGTCCGACGACATGACCCAGCCAGCGTAGCCGCTGGATCTTTATTCGCTGCGCTATGTGTTTGCCGTCGTAAAGCTCATACAGATAATCGTTCCATCGCCTGCTATATTCGCCGTTGCCAACGTGCAAAGATCCAAAAATCTTGTTCAGAATCTTTCTCTCAAACACTCCAAGCGTCGCTTCATCGGATGTTGTCACCGTCCACACTTCTGCGCCATACGTTAGGACGGGCTTGATGAGAGCCATGTAGAGTGTTAGTTTTGTTCGCCGAGAGAGGACTTCACTACTCATTTGCCAACTTAGTCCAAAGTAACACTTGTTGGCAAGAGAGATTCTACGTTGGATTTCCAGGCTGACATTATTATAGGTGTTAATGCTGGTTCCTAAATAAACGAAGTCTTTTACAACCTCGAAATCATAACTGTCAACAGTGACGTGGGTGCCGATACGCGAGTGCGCTAACTGCTTGTTTGATGACAGGAAGTACTTCGTTTTGTCCTCGTTCATCACCAGACCCATTCACTTTGCTCTTTATCCAGTTTGGAGAAGGCAGAACTAACAGCGCGGTTGTTAAGGCTGATGATGTCAATATCATCCTCATACGCCAACAATTATACGCTCTTATAAAATATTGTGCCTGAGCGATTAAGTTCTGCGGCTCGTACGATCCTCTCCAACATCAAGTTAAAGAAGTCACACGACAGCGAGTCATCCTGTCTGAAACCTCGTTTGGTATCAAACGGCTCGGAGAGGCCCTTCCCAATTCTGATAGCGCTGCTGGTATTGAGCAACGCCATCTGGCATGGTCATATTCGTTTTGCGGGAATACCAAATGCAGGCATCGCGGCATACAGGTAACTCCTTTTCGTACTTATGATATTTATTATACCCATTATATTCAATAATATCTATACTCACCACCATTAGCTAGAATGGCTTCACTTCTTCGAGTCATACTTTGTGTTAATTTGTGTGTAAGTTACGGACGTAGGTAGGTAGGTGAACTGGTTGAAGTACCTCTCTGGCACTCCCTAAGTAGCACTACAGTGCCGTTTTGATACCATTAGGAAACCTCCATCAGGCAGATATCTACAGCCAGCCAGCGCTGTGGATGTGTAAAAAAAGATGTATGGGGTTTAGATTGGCTCTCTGCTCCAGCTGTCGAAGAAGGGAGCACCCAGTGACCTAAATCGTCCAAGCTCGGTCATATACGGAGAAAATGCTCAACAGTCTCCTTCTCTGAAAGGTCCCCACAGCTTCTGCAATGGGGATTTAATGATAAATCTAGCTTTTCCGCGTGTACGCCGATTGTCTAATGACCGGTAAACACAGCTACGAGTTTTGGAAATTGAATGGCGTGGAGTCCCCAGAACTTTCCGAGTCCTCCGTATATTGTACTGGAGCCAAAGGGTTTTCAAAATAGCACATGAAGATCTGCACCATGGCGTCGTCAGAGCAGAGGCGAGGCAAAAGGACATCACTCTGTGGTGTTCCTCTGTGCACAAATCTAGTGATTTTAGCCCCTCCTGCCACCGAATTAACTTACCTGCGGTCAAGCAGGGACGAGATCCACTGACAGATAGGTCTTTCCACCTCTAGTCTAACGCAGTGACAATTGACTCCGCTATAACGTTATTAAAAATACTCTATATATCTATATGAAGGCCGCCAAAGTGAATTATTTGCCTTCTAGAGATTTTTCCACAGTCCCTATAACCTCGTAAGGCTGTTTCCGTGGATTTCCCGATTGTTGAGGTAATCGGCTCTAAATCAACCGAAATTGTATTAATAACTATTTGAGCATCCATATTTGTTTTCCTTTTTTTTTTGCTTAAATATTGGCCAAATATTTTCTATATGATTGGCAGCAGTCGACTGTGAAGACCCATCGCAGATTTCAATCTCATTTTGTTGTTTCCACTCTACACACCTTCGACTTCGCTTCTTGGGGTCGATGTCTTCTTGTTAAATCTAAGGGTGGCTAGTTCTTCCAAACATCTTAGAACCTGATGCTAATGATGATGTTTGGTAAATTTTATTTATCAAAGCTGCATTCAAATTGGCGTTAAACACAAATGAACGGCCAAATTCTTTTTCGAAGAAGCAGCCCCAAAAATGAATTTTAACCATGCAAGTATTTTTGAATGCGTGAGAATAAGTATAGCGGTTTTTTCAATGTGCTGCGGAATTTGACGTCTTCTGCAAAAATACGCCGCCTAATCGTGTCTTTGATACATTAACACCACTTCTTCTTAAAACTGCTTGAGCTTCACGCAACGATAAGTTCAGAGGTTTTTTTGTTTTTTGGTTTGCGTCTGTGGAAGTGGTGAACGTTTATTTATGAACGTCTTTGACTTCTTCATATATTTTGCTGCAGATGCACGTAACATTTTTTGACCTTTAGGGTTTGTGCATAGGAACACTGCTTCAAATCATTTTTCATATGCCGAACTCATTTTGTAAAAACAAAATGTAAATTTCTCACCAAACTAACAAATTGCACAATTCGTATTGCGAAAAGGATACTCCTATTTAGCAGCATCTTAATTTTTATTTACAACGGAATTCTAGGTTCGCATTTTGCCGGTCACGTTTCCATTATATAGACTGTACATCTTAAACTTCTTTGAGCTTAAAGCAGAATAGATTATGTGTATTTAAGTCGAAGGCGCCACATACGTGACGTACATAAAGTAACACACATAATATATTTCGCTCTCAGTCAAATTCGTTGCCGGAAGGGTTGTGACAGGCGTATTACTGGTTCATCAAGATTATGAGTTCTTCATTATCTCCGTAGGTTTGTCTATGTGCAGTAGGCTGTTGAAGTGTATCTCTTTGCGTGTATCTTTTTGTAAATCATCAAGACACAATTTTTATTCTTAAACCAATTTGCTATATTCTTGAATCCTTCTGCTGACCCTTGTGGTAAAATTACCGGACATGCTGTCAGAACCTCATCTTCGCGCTCACGGATCTAGTATCCCTCCCCTTGTCATTGGGCTTAATCTCGCTGCACTTCGGTTGGTAGTATCCTTTCAACGTGAGATTCGTTGCACCAGCTGATTTTTCGAGTGGCGAATGTATTCCGATTGTACAATAGATGAACGATCATTCATCAATATCATTGCTATCATCAATTTACGGTAAATGAAGAATGAAAAGGAAGTTATGCGACGGTTATGAGAAAGAATGTGCGAAAAGAAATGTTCGGAAAGAAAACTCATGGATCTTGCACCATGATAACGCACCGTCCCACAAGGCTTATATTGTGAACACTTTTTTGACCAAAAACTCTACAAATATCATCGAACAACCACCGTATTCACCGGATTTAGCCCCCTGGGATTTTTCCTTTTCTCAAAACTTAAATTGCCACTCCGCGTACGCCGCTTTGAGTCGATAGAGGCCATTAAGGAGAATTCGCTGAAGAAAATCTCTTCAAACGCGTGTATATGGTGCTTTGAGGAGCCTATTTTGAAGGCGGCAAAATGAATGTTGATGATTAAACAATTATTTTGCGTTTTATTGACGAATTCCCGATACTTTTTTGACAGAATGTAAAGGGTGGTTAAATTTCAAGAGCCGATGTTGAATATGAACCACACCTAAACATCAACGACACCGTTGGACTTCTTTCTTTGGGTGTATTTGAAAGAAAAGGTGTACGTCGATAAGCCAGCAACAATTCAAGAGTCCTTTAGCTCTAGAGATAATTCGGCACATTAACGGCATAGAACCTCAATTATGCCGCAGCGTCATCGAAAATTTGGACCATCGGATGGAGGTGTGCCGCCGCCATTGGCCGATATTTTGTTCCATGCGTAATTGAGCCATACCAGTATTATCATAATAAAGAGAAATGACAATAATTTCCTAAAAAAATTGAATTTTGCTCAAGATCAACCCACCCTTTATATCGAGTGGTTTTTTTTTAGCTGCATGGAAACTATCGATATCGATAACTATGATTTGAGAATGTTGAGTGGAGAATGGCAAACTATGTTGACATTTCTGTTCAGTAAGCTTTGGCAAGTCATTATGAATCGTTTAACGTCAGAACAACGCTTCCAAAGAGCGGAAATTTACTGTGAAAAAAAATCTGTTCACGAATTTCATAGAGCACTGGCGGCATCATCGATCTTTATTTCTTTCGAAATGCGCAAGAGCTGCCGTTACGGTGAATGGCGAGCACTATGGAGCCATGCTGATTGAATTTTTGTTTCTAAAAATTAATCAGCTGAACATCGACGAGATTTGGTTCCAACACGACGGTGCACTTTGCTATACAGCGCGCTTAACAATTGATTTATTGCAATATTTAAAATACCAGAGAGAGATGATTTTAAGATGTGATACCTACTAGCTAAGAGTATAGCTGTTGGTATATTCTGTCATAGATTCTAATAGAATCTTGCTTGGGTTGGCTCCCCGCATGTAATGTCTAGCAAACTACGAATTTTTTGTATATAAAAGTATTATAATCATTAAACTATACTCACATCTTGTTAGAATCATTACACGTGGGCCTCTTCGAATCTTTGCTTGATTTAAAATTTGAAAACGAATTACGATTGGCGATATTGCGATGCATGCTATATAATTTACCAGCTTCAGGTACTAAACAGATCGGAGGGCAAGAATATTTCCGCTGCGCTCTCGTACGCGGCAAAGTGGACACTAAGTATATAGAAATTATAAAATATATATAAAATAGGTAGGTTTGAGCATACTTATTTAATAATCCAATCTCGATTTTTTAGAGACATACTTGTAGATACGAACCTTCGATATTTATAGACTGGCGCCGTTTGGCCTGCACACCCACTAGACTAGATAGCATTTTTGCGCGATCACCCGGATGTCGTATGCCTTTCTCCTTTAAATCGGTATCGGTCATTTCCAGAATATCTTCCACAGTATTATACATTTGAAAATTGCCTAAAGAGATTTGTTTTATAATGTGCATAGGTGAAAATGAAGAACCAAATTTCTTTGACACTTTTACCATTTTTTGTGATTTCTGTTGCCAATAAACCTTTAAAAACAAAGAGTAATATTACCGCACGTTATTCGTTTCTTGCCATTGTAAAAAATACACTGGCACGTCAACCTCAAGTAGCTTATAAACAAAAAACGAGTTGACAGATGGAAAGAAATTTTTGTGTGCGATGAAATAAACAATGAAATACCAAAATTGAGTATAAATTTTGATTCCTCAACTGATTAACCGGTGCCAGTTTTAAGACTTTTCAACCAGCCTGTATGGACAAAGTGTTTTCTCTCAAGCGTTATTTTTGCGATTTAACTCTTACATATTCCAATCTGAAGAACTTAAATATCAACTATGTGTATTATTTCACTTAGCATATTTTTATTCTTCCTGATACTTGCCTTCATATTGCTGCAGGTCGAGCAAATCAAGCCAATCCGATATACTCATTTTCATATTGAACACCATCATTGTAGTTTGATCGCGTCGCTTTGCCGTTGCATACCGGAAGTTCCATAAAATACCTTTAGTTGTACAAACTCTTTAAGGATATTTAAGTTTAACTTGATATTCAGTACTCACTTCCGCGCCGGTGGGACATGCCCTTTGCGTCAAATTGGCGTGTTTGGACATTACCCATGTTGTTGCATTCTTTTTTTCTTTGCTGTTGCTGCCACTCAGCTGTTCGTTCGAAAACTGTTTTACATGCGTTTTTTCTATTTTTTAGTTAGAAAATACTATTTATTTATATTTTTTTTATCATGCGTATATAAGTATATGTAAAACACATTTTCATCACATCAGTCTCGATCGACTTTACGCTCTGCCGCACCGTGATCAACTACTAAAACATTTTTCGATATCATTTAACGTTCAGCGGCTAGCCGAATTTTACGTATTCTCATAATTTATGCTACTGTTTTTATTTTTCTTATTTGCTTTTGCTGCTGTACGGTAGTGGTGGTCATGGTGGAGGAATCAGTTGTCGTGGCTGCTGTTATTTGATGCACTTCATTCTGTGCCATTGCCGATTGTTTCAACTTTCCCCTCACTGGTTTTACTTTTCAGTCACTCTTATTTTTACTTTATTATATTTATATACGTATTTATCGCACTCATAATTTGTAGATTAGAAGGTTTTTGTCAACTCATATCTTGGGTATTATTTTAAATATCAAATTTCGCTGAAGCAGCGGAATTCCTTCAATTAGCGGACATGAACTTGAGCTCCAAATAGTTGTGGTTTTGGAACGAATAATGAATTGATATACATATATATATAATTTTTAGCTGGGGTAAGAAATTAACTACGATATGGAAATAATTTTTAGTCAAGGGAAATGTGACACATGTTCATTCTTCTGCCACCGATGGAGGTGGAATGGTTCACCTTTTGGATCAAGTAAACAATATGAATAAGTAGTCTTCAGCTATACTAACCTTCCCTTTCTACTCATATATACTTAAATATTTATATTTATCTCCCATAGAAAAAGTGGAGTCCTCTGTATGCGAGTCCGAATAATAATACATTTTCATTCCCATTTTTTTTTGTATTGAAAAGTGAAAGTAATAAATATATTTCATATTATTACACCTATTTAACTAAAACTAACAAGTAATATTTTTTTAGTAATTCATTAGGTTTTAGACATTGTTTACCACTAGGCACAGTGGTAAAGGGTGATTTTTTAAGAGCTATAGAAAAGTTAAAAAAAAGCACACGTAAAATTCAGAAAAATGCATGAAATTTTTATTTAAATCGATAGTACAGTCCATATAATTTAATGTTTGAAGATTATTTCATGCAAGTGTTGACCGCGACTGCGCTTCAAATGGTCCATCCGCTTAGTACAATTTGGCATACTCTTTCTAATGTTTCGGCCGGTATCTCACATATAAATGCTTTAATATTGTCTTCCAATGCGTTTATTGAAGCAGGCTTGTCTGAATAGACATGAGCTTTAACATAGCCCCACAAAAAATAATCTAAAGGCGTTATATCGCACGATCTGGCTGACAGGTCCCGAACGGGAAATAAAATGTTCATCGAACTCGCCTCTCAACAAATCCATTGCTACGCGTGCTGTGTGGCATGTGGCACCGTCTTGCTGAAGCCACATGTCATGCAAGTCAAGCTCTTGCATTTTGGGCAAAAAAAGTTGGATATCATTTCACGGTAGCGCTCACCATTCACAGTTACGTTACGATTCGCAGCATCTTTAAGGAAGTACGGTCCAATGATACCTCCAGCCCATAAACCGCACCAAACTGTGACCTTTTCTGGATACATTGGTAGCTCTTGCAATTCTTCTGGCTGATCTTCACTCCAAAATCGACAAATCTGCTTATTTACGTACACATTGATCCAAAAATGAGCTTCGTCGCTGAACACAATTTTTCGATAAAAAAGTGGATCTTCGGGCAACTTACCAAAAGCCTATTCACGAAAAATTCTGCGTTGCGGTAGGTCGTTCGGCTTCAATTCTTGCACCAACTGTATTTTGAAAGGCTTCACACCTAAATCCTTTCGCAAAATTTTCCACGTTGTTGAGTAACAGAGGCCCAATTGCTGCGAACTGCGACGAATGGATAATTGATGGTCATCATTAACACTGGCCGATACAGTTCGCACTCTACGTAAGCGTGTTGGTGGTTTGATGTCCAATAATGTAAATTTGGTTCTAAATTTAGTCACAATAGCTCGAATAGCCGCTTCAGTGGGTCGATTAAACTGACCATAAAATGGAAGAAGCGCGCGGTAAACTTTCTTAACAGAGCACGCATTTTTATAATAAAATTCAATGATTTGCAAGCGTTGTTCGTTTGTAAGACGATTCATGGTTAAATTATAGACCAAACTGAAGATGTTTGACAGTGAAACAAACCACGAAACGTGCGTCAGCTGTTTAAACCAACTGTTTAAAAAGGTAATAGCTAAAAAATCACGCTTTATATACTTATTTATTGAGTGAACGCAAACGGATGAGGCTACAGCATTGATGTGTTGCTTAATCGGTTTGTCATGCTTAGCAGCGCAAAGATTTATCGCTTCTTTGACGGGGTACAACTGCAGGTCTTTGGGTGGGTCATCATTCCGTACATACCAACGTTGATGATTTCTAAGGTCAATTTGTAATTTGCAATTTTTTGTATTTTAAATTAAGTTCAGCAACTGTGGTTTTGACATGCTCTTTCCGTTTAAACTTGGCCGCTAACGTAATGCCAAGTACTTTACGATGCAGGCATACGGAATGTTTATAGAAAATACTAGGCTTTTCACTAAGTTTCGGGGTTCGATAAGAAAAACACAATTTTATGGTTTGAAATACACTTCTTTATAGTATCCTTGAACATCAATACACTTTTTCCAACGAGATTCAAATTTATGAATTCTATTCCCGAAGTGAGAATCTGGGTGGGCTGCAAACCACGCTTCCACAGCTGTTATGACCTCATCATTTGATCAAAAACGTTTTCCACGCATAGATTTTCATATGTCTGTATATTCCACGTTGATACATTCTCGTTTTCACCAACACCTTGATCAAAAAGTTCCTGGAACAACCGCCAGGAGGCGCTCTAAGTCAACTGATTCGAGTGTTTTTTTTAGTTTTTGTTAGGTTACCATACCTGCAATCTAAATTCTTACCAAAATTTTATCACCCTTTCTTGACATTTGTAAAAGTTATGTTTTTAGTTTGTGGCTCAGTCCCTCATGCCAAACTTTATCGAAAGTCTGTGCTAAATCTAGAAAAAGTGCGGAACAGGTATTATTTTTCGCCAGATCTAACGAGTGAACTATTCTATGAACTTGGCTTATCATATTAATTGTTTGAGTGATATTATTTCTTTTCGACGATCTGACAGAATCGGTATTCACACCATTAGGTGTAGTCTGGAATACAACTTCCCCAAAATACCTCCGAATCGCGGGTTATAGATGAAGAGGCCAGACGACATGCAAAATTAGCAGTAAGGTTCCCGTCTTACACAGTGGTATTACAACGGGCGTACATGGTCTAAGTGAGTTTGGCTACTCTAAGCCGACTGCTGCAAAAACCTAACCTAACCTAAACTATGGCGCACCTATAACCTTGAACAATCGTCAACATTCATAAACATGAAACGACGGGGCGCCTGGAGACTAACGGCAGTCATAACTGGTTTTTGGTCTGTCGGAGAACAAGCAGCCAAAATCTTCCATTTTCTCTGTGAACGCCCTGTCGTATGGAAGAACAGAATGTTAACCCTGGGCAAACCGCTGCTTGAGAGTCTCAAACAAATATCTGGCTTAGATGTCAACAACCTAATCAGGTGCCTGAACTACACAGACTGGATGTAGTCATGCTGTAAATAACCGTTAAACAAGTTTGTAGCGAGGATGTGGCATTTTTCCTTGTTTTAGGAGTCATTATAATTTCCGAAATGTAATAGGGGAATACTTGTATAATTTGATTAATATCTTAAATGTTAGGTTTTTAAGAACATCAGCTCGAAACCGGGACTATTCTTTGTTATCGATTTAGAGATTTGAACTGCTAATGCCTCGGAAGTAAATGGTTCAATTTCGCAGAATTCTTGGACCACTCGCTTTTCGACCAAGTTATTTAATTTTTTGGTCGGAGATATACTTCGACAACCCAACTATTCGGAAGCCTTCCACAGTTCTCGACCTTTGTTTGTTGTTAAGCAATCCAGTTGACATTGATGCAATAGGTATAAGGGCTACTTCACACCCACAATAGTAGATTACAAGATTGCGACTTATGTGAAAGTATTTCTGGCTGTGACGCAACAATTGTTTACCTAAGAGAGGGAACGGCGTAGTACGATAAATTCGCTAGTTAATGCCTTTCTCAAGCAAAATTAGAATAAAAAAAGTACAATTACTACATCAGTTCAAAAGCTGATCCTGTCGGGATGTCGCTCTCCAACAGAATTGGAGTTTATTAAAGTTGCTGGCACATTAACCTTTTTAACACACTTTTATTAGGTCGGGTTGTATGTATGTATGTATGTATGTATGTATGTATGTATGTATGTATGCATGTATGTATGTATGTATGTATGTATGTATGTAACGGAATCTTTGAGCTAAATTTTCACTGGCTTCTAAACATCTGATCGACTTGAAATTTTGCACACCTATCAAGGACCGATGACAATGCAATAATTTGATAAAAGTTTTCCATTATCCTTATTGGGATTGCCAGGATTAATATTTTCTGTTTTTACCTGTGGGCAAAAAGTAAGGTGAATTTGAATCTTTGAATCTTTCTTTAACACACTTTTATTAGGTCGGGTTGTATGTATGTATGTATGTATGTATGTATGAATGTATATATGTATGTATGTATGCATGTAACGGAATCTTTGAGCTTAATTTTCACTGGCTTCTAAACATCTGATCGACTTGAAATTTTGCACACCTATCAAGGACCGATGACAATGCAATAATTTGATAAAAGTTTTCCATTATCCTTATTAGGATTGCCAGGATTAATATTTTCTGTTTTTACCTGTGGGCAAAAAGTAAGGTGAATTTGAATCTTTGAATCTTTTTAACACACTTTTATTAGGTCGGGTTGTATGTATGTATGTATGTATGTATGTATGTATGAATGTATGTATGTATGTATGTATGTATGCATGTAACGGAATCTTTGAGCTTAATTTTCACTGGCTTCTAAACATCTGATCGACTTGAAATTTTGCAAACCTATCAAGGACCGATGACAATGCAATAATTTGATAAAAGTTTTCCATTATCCTTATTAGGATTGCCAGGATTAATATTTTCTTTTTTTACCTGTGGGCAAAAAGTAAGGTGAATTTGGTTGTAAAATGAAACATCTTTTTTTATTTTTGTAAATCAGTTTCTCAGGCTCCCTCCACGAAATAAGTTCTTCATCCCGATTACTTCTTTATCACGGCCGATAACTGCATAGCTTTAGACTCACAGTCGATAAGAAAGGAATTAAATATAACACGAATATATCGAATCATTTATTCACTGACTGCAATGATAACAATAATTTTCATTCATAATAAACAAAAAATAGTTTAAAGAAACTAAAAAACACGCTTTTTTGCTAATCGAACTAAAAAGTAGAAAATAAAAAATAGTTTAAAAAACTAAAAAACACGCTTTTATTGCTAATCGAACTAAAAAGTAGAAAATAAATTTTAATGACAAAGAGACCTATAATGAAGTAATAGCAAATCGAACGATCAGTCATAGTCAACTACCTCAGAACAGAATTATAACAAAAATTAAGATACAAATAGAGTAATTCAAATTAGAGTTAAAAGCGTGGGATGCATTTTGCTTCACTTTCATAACTCTCTGTATATAGGTAGTTGCTAATAGAATGATTGTAATATTTACTATATCAAGCATCCCACGCTTTTAACTCTAATTTGAATTACTCTATTTGTATCTTAATTTTTGTTATAATTCTGTTCTGAGGTAGTTGACTATGACTGATCGTTCGATTTGCTATTACTTCATTATAGGTCTCTTTGTCATTAAAATTTATTTTCTACTTTTTAGTTCGATTAGCAATAAAAGCGTGTTTTTTAGTTTTTTAAACTATTTTTTATTTTCTACTTTTTTTCAAAAAAGAACGGAATACCTACGTTAAACAACCGACATGCATACACTTGGAGCTAGAAGCATACGACGATGGTGCGAATGGAACGGCTTTTCGTCAGTTTCTTTTGTGCAAACATCCTAGTATACGGCGAAAGATCAAACAAAAAAAAAATTGCTGGCCTGCCATCAATAGATTCGCCTTGGCTACTTTATTTTTGACGATTTTGATAACCGATAACGTTAATGTCGCGAATATGGAAACAAAAATAAAAGAAGTTGCTTGTGAATAGCTTGGTAATATTGTGATTTGTCATTTTTAAATTAAACAAACTAATAAAAAAGAAGTACTGCGTATTAAATTGTGAAAACACGACTTACAAAAATACTTCGCAGTTGTGTGTGTGTGCGTGTATGTGTATAATTTCTTGTATTTCAAATTTTTGTTTGAGTGAGATCGATCTTAGAATGGAATGTTTTCTAGTGTGAAAGTTTATACCCTGAATATGACTGTATCGTGCTTTGAATTGGGACTGTTTAATGCGTACGTGATAACATTTTACCAGACCGATAACGAACCGTGAAAGCGGAGCGGCTCTAAATTATCTAATTAACCATTGACATTAAAATATGGTGATGTTTAGAAACATTATCTTTTAATCTTTTTATTAATCTTTGATTAGCATTACTTCGATGGATTGGGATGTATAAAAAATAGGCAGTGTACTCATTTCAGAATCGGTGCTAGACTGTTAGGGTTACCAGACGTACTGATTTTTCTACCCTGGTACCGATTTTGTTCATTTAGTAAATCAGTATGCTAATGTATTGAATTTATTCAAATAGTTCAGTTGATATTTTAATGCGGCTTAAAAAGATATTTTCCCCGGCTTTTTTTAAATTTTTTTTTTTAATTTTTCCTTTTTAGGTGATTTTTCTTCATACTAGGTACATATACATATATAATTGGCGGTTACACCCTGTTTGGGTGTTGGGCCGAGCTGCTTCTCCTATTTGTGGGGTGTGTCTGGATGTTGTTCCACAAACGGAGGGACCTACAGTTTTAAGCCGACTCCGAACGGCAGATATTTTTATGAGGAGCTTTTTCATGGCAGAAATACACTCGGAGGTTTGCCATTGCCTGCCGAGGGGCGACCGCTATTAGAAAAATGTTTTTCTTAATTTTGATGTTTCACTGAGATGCGAACCAACGTTCTCTCTGTGAACTCCGAATGGTAATCACGCACCAACCCATTCGGCTACGGCGGCCGCTCAGTGGTATACCAGAAAAAAAAGAGTACGTTGAAATACGTATTTATTGATTGTATTTCTTGTTCATACCACATTTTAGATTGGAAGTCTGACAAACCGCAAATCTATGGAAGTATTTTCTGTGCTCTGAAAATAATTGAGCTAGGGGGTCGTTTGTTCCTCCATGGTTCTTTTCTCACTACATCACAAGGAGCGATATTAATTCATGTGCCCATCTACCCTTAGATGATATGTTCCGCCGGTCTTACCAGTGGGTGATCAAACGACGCCTCTCTTCTAGCCTATACTATCTTCACTTCTTTTGTCAAAATTTCTGCCGGGATTAGTCATCAGAAATTCTTCTATCTGTACCTTGATAGTCTGCAAAGCGCTTAGCCGATTGACAACTATTGTTATTATTATATTTTTTTTTGGAGGGGAGTATAAAAACCTCAGGAATTCAATTGGCGCATAAATGATATGTGGGGCATGCTCCCACTAAAACAAAACTCCAGTTCATCTACTTTTTCGTTACCTTCAATGTTCCGATGTTCCGGGACCCAGATTAAGGTAACTTTATGGTTTTCACTCAAGGTGGTAAGGCTATTTCTACTTTGTTCCACCACTTTAGAGGTTATTGTAGCCGAATCCAGTGCCTGGATTTCAGTTTGGCTATCCGAAAGAATAGCGATATTGCCCTTAAAAGAGAAATCTGCGATTAGTAACTTACAAGCTTCCACAATTGCGGCTTGGAAGGCACTGCTGATATTAAGGAGACGCACAGATTTTTCAATTTGAAGTCTATGAGAATATGTACCAGCTCCAACACCACAAACCATTTTACTGTAATCTGTATAGACTGTCGTGTTGAAGTTGTTTAGTGAGAATCCCTTATTCCATTCCTCCTTACCGCCGGGATGATATAATCATTCCTCCTCGAGATGTACTGAGTGAGTTTCCCCCAATCATAGACTGGCATGACAATAAGTTTGGCCTTCCAGCGACTCGCTTCATTTAACCTAAATGCACTTATGGTGGTCGTCTTCTTTATATGTAGGTCTATTGGAATAACGAGTGTCAGTGCATTGAGAGCCTCCCTAGGACATGATCTTATTGCACCGGCTGATCTTTGTATTCTGCCAAGTAATTTGATGTGGTATTCTCTTTCTAGAACTTTCCAACAAACCACCAAGCCATACGATAAAATTGGTCGTAGAACCGCCTTATACAACCATATAGTGTACTTGGGTCTTCTTGGGTCATCTTCTTCCAACTATACGTTTACAGGCATGGAGCTAATACGTCGAAGATATTCTGCAATTGCTTCGCCTGTAGGCGGGATCAAAAAGAACATCGAAAATGCGGTAATGTCATGACCAATACCGTCTTGTCAATCTATGATTTAGTCGAGAGTAATAAACTCAGTCGTCTGTGCTTGTCATCAGTCCGTCTCTATTTGATCTCCTCTGGAGCTCTGCTGCTGAATAAATACAGGCTCAGGCGTCATAGCTATCGGCCTCTACCTGCTGCTGTTGAAACCGCATCACCAGCTTTTGAAATGACGGCTATTAGTTTGCTTGAGTTGCTATTTATGTTCAATGCATCAGCTCAGATCGGTGCCACGTACTCTACTATATACCATATTATTCTTTTACCATAGCTAGGGTCACCTTTGTCTGGCATTATTCGGTTGCAGAAAATACTTATTGATGTGTGTTTTGTCAAAAATCTATAGTTTTCATTATATTCATGAATGCATTATATTTTATTTTATTTACAGAAGGGCAAAATTAACAATATCATAACAAGTTATTTTAATTATAGAGCAATTTGTAACAAAAGTTCAAAAAGTAAATAAATATGTTTTTATATACGTATTTGGTTTTTAAGTATGTATGTATAAGTTAATGAGCTTTACATATGAATGTTTTTTTTTACAAATATAATTAGGAAATATTGTACACAAAAATATTTTTTTTTCACTGCACCACATCGATTTCGTCGTCATTTTCGCTTATTTCGCCACTTGACGAATCATCACTGGAATAGCCGTCCAATAAACGCTTTTCGTCGTTGGCTGATTGCGAATTGTTCTCCTGTTTACCAATTGGCGATGCAGTTGTTGTTGCGCAACTGTTTGCTGCTGAAGCGATTTGTTTCTCTTGTCCACTTTTAAGATTCTCCCGCGTATGCCGCCATTTCATGCGCCGATTCTGGAACCAAACTTTAACCTGTAAAAAATGGAAAACATACATATACATATGTATAAGTAGTCAGTACAAAAGTAGATAAATTGTGCTCAAATCTAAGGCTTTATTACTAACCTGTGCATCTGTAAGATTGAGGCGAGCCGCTAACTTACGGCGATCCGGCTTGGTGATATATTTCTGTTGCTGGAATTGTATTTCGAGACCTTTGCGCTGTAAATTACTAAACACAGCACGCGACCATGAGCGTTTCCGTTTACCACCACCACCGCTACTGCTAGTGGCGTTATTGTTGATATTATTCATGTTGATGCTACTACCGCTGGCAGTCGTTATTTGCAATTGCGTGGGCGTGTTGCTGCCGGTGGCATGATTTGACGATAGACTTGTACTTGGCGCAACATGGTGAGGATGGTGCTGCTGATGATGGTTGATCAGACTTGCTGTACTCATAGGAATGTCCAATAGGTGGTGTGGATGTGCTTTTAAGCCTGTGAATCGCGCTGGAAGTGCAGATGGTCCGAAGCTTTGTGAACTCAACGAAGCGTTGTGGAAGGATTTAAGGCCAAGATTGACGTCGCCACTAACACCAGCACCTAAATTCTGTAGTAGTACCGGCGGTATGGCAAGCATTTGTGGATGTGTTGCACTCGATTTTTGTTGTTGAAAACGCAGGAGAGTTGAAGTGGCCAGTGTGGAGGAATATGGTGTGTGGAGGGTTACTAAAATAAATAAAGTCAATTTGTTAACTATTAAAACTATTTCTGTATTCAAAAGATAAAGAGAGTTGTTTTAATAGGCAAAAATCTGATCTAATGATGTCGAGATCTGAAATTTGGTTACAATTTCTTTGGAGTCTAAGGCATCCAAACTAGAAGAAATTATTCGATAAGCAGCTTTTTTCGTTAAACGCGAATAACTTTTTTATTATCTTATATAATTGTTTTTTTTTTTTTAGGTTATTATTATTTGGCTACTGAGCACTGCGAACAATAGAACAAGAATACTCTATATTTTAAGACTTTTTAAAAAATTTAACACATTCAAGGGTTTATTGTTCCATAATTTATATGAATACACGGCATACCAACAAGGTGGTGTATCCTTTATCTGCCGCGTGCAGTACATTCTCAAAAAATGTGTTCTGAATTTTCAGTGTGCGTTTCACATTTTTTATTTTTTACATTTTTGTTTCACAGAACCGACAGTTGATGGTCTCAGAGAGATATCATTTAAGTGATATCTCATGCTAAAGTGGGCTGTACAGTAACCAGTTAAAAGTCTTAAGTGTATTCTACAGAACGAAAGTAGCTTATCAGAAATTCCTCTGTCCGGTGTTAGGAATTGTTTTGCTTGTCGCTGACCGATACAATTCGCTAGTGCTCAACGAATTCCTTCTCGTTCCATTTTCTTAGAAGTTCGTTAATGGATGCCTCCTTAAGTCCTTTATTAGCTAAGTTTTCAGGTTATAATTAAATTTCTTTTTTCAGTTTGTAATTGAATTCTTAGTGCGTGACTATCATTCTATAGTGTGCGGATTCGAAACCTCAAGCATGAAATAATAAATGATAGCGAAGACTTTTCTAATATTGATCGCGTCTCGCTAGAGACGATTCAACAGGTGAAGCCGAATATTCAAGATTAAATGCGGTTTCTGCGGAGAATGCTTTAAAAAGAACCATTGTCTAAATGATTGTACTATATGTACCGATTGAAGATCAAGAAGTTTTCTTCTAGATTCATAAGAAGGCATATCATCTGGGACATCAATGAACCAATGCAGTCCATTGAGCCCGAATTCAATAAATTTTTTCTGGAGCACTTCAACCCGTAGCGAGTGAAAGTCGTAATACGGATCCCAAATAACAGTTGCATATTCAGGAATAACGCGGACTAGTGCGGACATTTCATGTAATGCTGTATGACCTTTACGACGACATAGACATAGCAAAGCGAAAAAAGATATAGCGGTTTCTTTGGCTGGATCCTGTCGTCCGAATGGATACCAACTATCGGGCTCTGAAAGTATTCGATGCGCTATCAGCTAGTGGTAATAGAGGAAGAGGAAGGTCTCCTCTGCGTTGGAAAGATCAAGTGGAGAAGGACTTGGCTTCACTTGATGTTTCCAACTCGTGCCGGTTAGCACGAAAAAGAAACAACTGGCTCGCTTTGTTAAACTCGGCCATGATCACGTAAGCGGTTATCGCGCCAATCAAGAAGAAGAAGAAGTGCTACATAAAGTAATTTCAGAGTCAGTGGATCCTTAAAATTTAGTAGGCTTTGCAAGTTACATAATCAACAAGAGAGGAAAAAGTTCGCGTGCAACCAATAATGGTTTCCTAATATTTAAATACGTTTTTCCTAGGTGAAATAAAACCTTAAATAGAATATAGAGTAATCGAAAATTCTAGCGAATAACTTCGTGAGTAAGACACTATAAAGCATTTTTGAACATTAAGGCTTAGATGATTTGTGTTATACCAACATTTTAATGCATCAAGATCACTTTTTGGATAGTGAGAACTTATCGAATCATTTATCAGGCGAAATAGTTTAACATCATCAATGAAGGTTAGACACTTTGACCATGTGCACCGTGGAGGTCAGTTATGAACGAATAGCAAGCAGGGAAGAGGTCCAACCCTTACGGAATACCTCAACGACATTATCGGTCTTAACAACCGCACTGATAGTTCTGCCTTTTTCAAGCTGGATAAAGAAAGAAGTGGGTCTGGTGTTGAACTAAGATAAGACGAAGTATCTCTTGTAGTCGAACAAAGAGTCGGCACTCTTACGTATCGGCACCCACACCGCTGTTGACAGTTATTATTTCGAAGTATGGATATGTGCATGTGTAAGTTTGCTACTGTGGCAGCAGTAGGAGCCTAGCACGCTCACAGGAGGCTTGAAAATTTTACGCTAACAATCAGCGGCCTCGGTAGTCTAGCGTAAGTGCACTAGCCTGCCATCCCTGAGGTTGTGGGTTCGAATCCCCCGTAAAGCACGGTCCTCGCACTTTTCCAAATTTACCTACTTTCCCTGTTTCTAAAAAACAAAAAACGAAAAAATTCATTCCTCAACCCCAAAAACTTATCCTTTTCATCCTTACTCCCGCACAATAGTCAGCGCAGTGGCATTGTGGCAGTCAGTGGTGCCAGCTAGAGAAAGCAGGCGATCGCGGTAATAGCGCAGACACATAATTTAGCGAAGTCCTCGACCATCTGTGCGATGCTTCTGTCAGAAAAATGTGGCACACAGATGGCGCTCCAAGCAGTAAGAAGACGTTGTTCCTAAGCAACGACAGGTGGATATTCCCACTACTTAGGACTGATAGCGGCAGGCTAATCACCTACCCTGTCAAAAATCAATCATTGGTATTAACGAAACCAACGCAAGACTGAGTCTTGTCGAGGCCCTATGCTCTTGAGAGGAGTGAACAAGGAAAAAAATATCAACAATTTAACACAAAAAGTGATTTAATTTTCCCCTCTCCTTGGCTTTGAACACATTTTGTAAGTCATTTAAGAAAAAATATTGTGCATTAAATTCAACATAAAACTAATTTAAAAGTAATTTTAATTTCTTATAAACGAATTTATTTAATTTATAAGCCACTTTCAATCAGTATTCGCACTACAATCAATTGGAGGAAAAGCGTTGAATGTGTGAATATTTTCTTTCCGCCTGCCAAATTACTCAAGTAAGCTATAAGATAAGCGAATTTGTTCGGTCATTTAAAAAAAAAATAAACATCGTGTGGAAGGAAAAATAAAAAATCAGCACGATTTTGTTAAATCGAAATTCAAATAAAATCAAATCAATTACGAAATGTTTACGTGCAATCATACACATACAAGTAGACATAAAGAAATATACGTATTTACATTTTCAATGATTCCACTTTAAGGCACTATTTAAAAAGCAGAGAAATACCATCGACCAAATTGAGTTGGTAATTAATTGTTCCGACACGAAGCTGCAGACAAACAGAACAAACAAACAAATAAACCATTCGATTAACCAATACTCATCATCATCACCATCCACCTGCAGTCAGCGAGTGAGTGAATGAGTGAGTAAGAATAGAAACAACAACAATCATCTCAAATCGATCAGTAATGTGCGCTGATCTTAAACGCTGATAGATGAGGCGCCTGTTGGGGGCCACTTTGATAAGATCTGACTGTCTTTCGGATTACCGACCTGCCCGCCTGCAGAGCAGCCTGCCACATATCAGCACCACATAATCAAATCAAATAGCGTTGTATCATCATCATCAAAGCAATAACCACAAAATCAACACAACCTGCACCATCTCCATAATGGTATTCAAATAATCTGAACTGCAAAAATTTTGATATTTAAGTAATGATCTTCAGTATAAGAATCATCATCGTATAAATGTGTACATATGTATGTACAATATATACATATATAAACGGTGAAAAATGGAGAAAGCACAAGACGTGTATTGATGAACAATTCGGCGGACAATAATCTGAGGTAGCCTTAAGTATACGCGTACAACATAAAGCGCTGATTGGTGGTGTTGTGGAATTGGTTGTAATTACAAGTAGAAAATTTTAAAGATAAGAGTTTTGAAAATCTCATTAATACCAATTCCAAAAGGCTTTTCTAGTTAGCAATTTTCGACGGAAAACGTAAACAGGGACGTTCAGAATAAATAAGTAACAGATTGAAAATCGGGTTAACAAAATTTTAAATGATAAGATTTTTTTGTTGAGAAATATTGGCTGATAGCAAAGAATAAAGAACACGCATATAAAGGAATAAATAAATAAAATATTTTAGTGCGTAGCAAATTTCATGACATTGATGATGGAAAATAATTTCGAGCGGAAGCAGCTGAGGTATGACATTCTGAACCCTTTCAACTACTTCTTCAAAGCAATTTAAGGCCCCATAATACATAATGCGTACATTAATGACTTCGGATAAAATCACAAGAAGGTTACATCCGGTTTTTTGCAGTCGGTTTAGAGTAGCCAACTCACTTATGTAGATCATATACATAGGTCCGTTGTGGACTACTGTGTAACATGGGAACCTTATTGCTTATTTATCATGGAACCACTTAGACGCTCTTATAAAGCGTAGGATAGGTTTTATCCCAACACCGGATAGTTCCGTTACAGAGTCAAAATGGTTTTTTCCTAACCACCTTGCTCGAATAAGGCTGGACAATTATAGAAGAAGTGTTATACTGTTTCTTCCTCTTCTTCGTCTCTACAACTACTGCAGTATTCATAAGAAAATACTCCTAGTCTAGAATAGTGACTACGTAATAGCCAGTTACCGGTGACACAAGTCACGACTTTTTAGATGTACTCTTTTGAGAGGTTGAGCAATTCTCCTGAACAACACAACAAAGTCCAAAGGTGCCAAATCACACGATAGTGGAGGCCAGCGTAGCACCTAGCTTTGCACCCAGTAGCGCATATGACACCATCCAAAATCGAGTAGTGTATGACTCAATCTCGTACGGTTAGTTGATTTTCTTAATTTTTCAAATATTAGGGCGCGATTATGCCTCCAGCCGGACAAACTGAATTAAGCACTGAATTTTTCGAAGGATAGCGGTATCGTACCAAGTGTTTAACTTTACGGTAATGTACGATCACTCAACAGAATTGGATGACCGAAGAGCTTTTTTGAAATATCTGTGAAAACGCACTTATTTTCAAAGTATTTTATAAACACTCAGCCCGTAAGAGAAAATATATATTTAGTTCATTCAACATCTTCCCATACATACATACATACATGTATTCATCATATTCTGTCATATCGGGTGTTTTTTTTAACTGCATGAAAATTATCGATAACTATGGGCTGATGAATTTTGCTACATTAAGAAACTCAACTCAAATAACTTTGGAATTCATTTATTTTTTTAAAAAAACTACGGACTCCAGTGCGTGATAGCGGCGGACTATCCAAATTCTTGTTTGCGTGTCCCAGTTATCCATTTTAATAAATTTTAAAGATCAATCTGCAAATTAAAACCAAAATGGAACAGATAACTTAAAAAGAAAAAAAGTTATTCAATTTTTTTTTGGTAGCGGCTTTCATCAGCCACCCTGTATTTGTTCAGCAAGGTTTGGCAAGTCATCATCATCGTTTAACGCTAGAACAAAGCATCCAAATAGTGGAAATTTACTTTGAAAGAAAAAGAAAATAAATATGTTTGCGAAGTTAATAGAGCATAGTGGTGAACTTATTGAACTTTGTTCTTCGACTACGTGGAAAATTTTACGTAAAGATCTTGACTTACGTGCCCATAAAATATTGCTCGTGTAAGAATTGAAATCAATGTTTGCGTCGCATTTTTGATAATTCAGCTCATTTAAATTTATTATTCAGATTTATTGGAAAAAGTTGCCAGAAATTCGATTGATTGAATGGACCATGTAACTCGTAGCAGCGGCGGACATCATCTTCAAAAAATAAACGCCATGAAATTATCTATCAGATTATAATAAAAAAATGCATTCCAACAATATTTCTATTTTGTATTAACATTTTAAGCTCTTAAGTTCTTAAAAAAGCACCCAATAGAGGCTGCATGGGTTACGACTAATATACTTTGCGCTGCTTTGAATCCAGGCCATAAAAATCTTGTTTAATAGGGGAAAAAAACTCACTATCGAATAATATTATATTAATCTAATTGTGAATGGTGACAATTGAAGTCAGATACATTTTCTATGCTTTGGGTGTAGGTACAAGCGATACAAAATTCTAATATAAACTCTTGACTTCCATATTTCTGCCTGTTTGGCAATGCTTTTCGCACCAGCTGAATTATCTAGTGAACGAAAATATTCTAGTAATATGAAATTTCTAACTATAAAAAAAACTTACTTTTTTTCTCCATTCTTTGCTATTTTAAACTTAAACTTCTCGCCTAACTGTCCAATTTCAATTGTAAGCCAGCTGATTTTTATTTTGCCAACTACTGATGAAATTGCCAAGCTTGCCATCGCGGCACTTCGTTACTTGACGTTAAAAGTTGGATATGCTAAAACAAAATATACGTAAAACTGCCAAGTAACGAAGCAACGAACTCGGTGGGAGAACCCCTATTGATATAATTTGTTATGGTTTTCATTAACGAACGCTTGTAGGTATGTTTATTTTGCCATTCTGTGATGCTGCAACCTCTCAATGCTGATCATTGGCAACAACATAATTATTACCATTCAAGGGGATGCGTGGTCGTTTTTATGAGTGTTTAAGGCGAATGTACACTTATGAGCACTTGATTGATTATGTTCCATCACACCTAATACTCGTAAAATCAATAAAGTTTAAACGGTTCGCTTAACTGACACAGCCAAAGTCTTGGCCGTTTCACCTGCATTCTCGTATATCCCTGCAGGAAAATTCTGAACAATTGAAATAAAATTGTGTATACAAGTACGAAATAACTTGGTCAACAAGTGATGGGGTTTCTCTTTCTTAGTTCACTTTTTTCCACTTCTATTTTCTGTACAATTTCAGTTAAATTTTTATTCTCTCAGCAAAGATATAGAGACATGAATTTATCAAAATGATAATTGATCACCCAACAATCCGATTATCTAGCAATTTGAACAATGTTTTCTTATAATTAAATCTATCAGTGCAATTGCCAATGTATTGGCTAACTGTGCATCAACGGTTACCCCACAGGGAACCCAGCTAATAATCCGAATCAGTTCTACAGGAATCATGAATTGGTCTACGATTAAGTATACAATTTACATAAAGAGCTATAGCCCAGTCTAGAATGCTGCAGAACTGCAAAGTGTTTTCTTCTAAGTCTTGGTGGAAAAGGTGATCGGTTGATGGTCGGTATTATTACAAGGCACAAGGCACGTATGGCCACCATTGGAATCATTGAGAACCCGATTTGCCTGCCTTGCTTGGATGAGTCGAATAGCACTGATTATTTTCGCTGTGAGTGTCCTGTCTATACTAGAGTAAGGCTACGAACTTTTGAGTAAAATTTGTTCTCTCAAACTGGAGGATATTTTCAGATTTGCCAAAGAATCTGGAAAATTTTCACAAGACTGGCTAACTCTGTCCTTCTCTCTTTTCCTCCCTGATTATCAAGCCTTTTCCTTTCCAGAGCTTTGAATACAATGGGCTTTTTAGCCCGAGTGTTTAAGAGTTACCATTTTGTCGGTTCTTCTTGCCTCGCTTTTTTTCAAATTTTAATTTCAATCCATAAGTGTATATACTTATATAAATTTCATCGAAAATGAGAGGCAAGCAGTAAATTTATATTGTATAATCATTGCATTTGAAAAATAATTAAATCGGAAAGCAACCACCTTACTTGTAATGGGAAATCGTTCACAAACAAGGTTATGTATCGCCCTATTCTCCAAATATAGAAATATTGAAGGAACCTATACCAATGACATAAAAAAGTGTTTTTCATGTGCCAAGTTTTATTTTATGCTGACGACTTTAAAATCTATTCTATTGTAAGAAACTCATCCGATTCGCAAGTACTCCAAAATGAGCTTGATAAGTTTTTTCTTGCTGTACTATGTAGTAATCAACTATTTTTAAATATTTCGGAATGCTATTATATTACTTTCGCCAAATGTTTGTATCCTTTGAAGACATCTAATTGTTGTCTGAGGTCGGTCAGTGAAATATTGGGCATAGGAGTCATTTTTGTCACAAAGTTCACTTGTACTAGTCACATTAACTTTACGACTTATACTCACGGCGGCCGCCGTGGCTGAATGGATTGGTGCGTGACTGCGTGAACGTAGGTTCGAATCTCGGTGAAACATCAAAATGAAGAAAAAAAAATTGTCTTATAGCCATGAAAAAGCTCCTCATAAAAAATATTTGGTCCCTTCGTGTATGAAACAACATCAAAACGCACGCCACAAATAGAAGGAGGAGCTCGACCAAACACCCAGAAATGCTGTTCGACTCATCATTTGTTCGTTCTAAAGTGGAATATGCATCCTTCATCTCGAGACCTTATCATGCCTGTCACATAACTTGATTTGAACGTATTCAAAAAGTTTTCATTGGCATTGTTATACATTCGCTTCGATTTTATTACCCCATACCCACTATTCTAGACGCCTAATTTTCGATTTGAAATTTATACAGCCTCGGCGATCTATTTTGTCTTTAGCCCCTTAACCTACAATGACGGGCATAGCCCGGTGGTCGGGCCAGAAGTGAATATTATTTGGTGTCATAAGTCATGCGAATGTGCCGAACGCTGCGCGAGTTTGTATACGATTTCGGCCCAACATCTTCAAAACTAAATCGTAGGTTAAGGGGTCATCTTTCGTGTTTGATATTATTCAAGGTGTTGTGGATTGGCCCTCCCTTCTGTAGGGAATCTGTCTTAACACCCCGTCTTGAGTGTTTCGTAGTTCATATTTTTTCCATATTGGATCGGATCGATTTCAATGATATTTACAAATTTATTGGGATTGACTTTGGTAAATACTTTGCTTTTAAATACTCTTTAATTATGCCTTCAAATAATTTGATTTAGGAAGTTTTGTTATATTTTTTTCTGTTTGTTCTGTTTTTATTGACTAATAATATTTGTTCAATAAAACTTAAAATAATTGTTTAATCATCAAAATATAATAAATTTGTCGCCTTCAAAAGAGGATCCATTCGTAGCAATACACATATGCCAACGATTTTTCCAGTAATCAAAGCACCTTTTAAACGCGTTTGAAGAGATCTTCTTCAGGTCCTTCAGGGAATTCTCCTTAATGGATCCATCGACTCAAAAAGGCGTCCGTGGAGGGGCAATTTAAGTTTTGGGAAAAAGATTATATGTGTTGAGTTTTTTGTCAAAAAAGTGTTCACAATATAAGCCTTGTAATACGGTACGTTATCACGGTGCAACATCCATGAGTTTTCTTTCCACAAATTGGGCCGTTTCCTACGCACATTCTCTCTCAAATGACGCTTAACTTCCAAATAATATTCTTTATTTACCGTTTGGAATGAGTTCCGAGATTCCGAGTGCACAACACCATGATAATCAAAGGAAACGAGTAGGATGACTTTCACTTTTGACCGACTTTGACGTGGTTTTTTGGGTTTTGGGGTAGCTCCATTCAGGCGCCTGTTGTTTGGTTTGCATGTTAAACTCATATACCCACGTCTCATCACCTGTTATGATGCGCTGGATAAATGTTGGGGCCGAATTCACTTGCTTCCGATGAATTTTTTGAAAGAAATTCAACTCTCTTGGAGACACGCTAAAATCCCGAGCTACCTCCCTCAAACTTAAATGATGGCTTTCCAGTTCCATTTCCTTGACTTTGTCGACGTTTTCATCCGTTGAAGACGTTGATGGACGATCAGATCGGGGCAAATCTTTCACGACTTCTCGGCACCTCTGCAAAAGTCTTATACCACTCGTATGTGTAACGCGCGCTTTTTAACTGAGCAATTTCCGATATTTTTTGACAGAAGAAAAAAGTCTGTACAAGAGTTACACGATTACTAGCAGCTATGTATGCAACTACGAGTACTTTGCGAAAAAATTACAGTTGCCCTAAGGCATTCATTGGATATAGAAAATTTGGTTCCGCCCATATTTAGAAGCCCCAAAACACATTTTCATTTATTTTTAATAATGCATAACTCCTTATAAGTTACTATTTTTGTCTATCAAGCCACACATTTTGATTTTGTAATAAATGGGAGCTGGGGTATTACTGCCCCAAAAACTAAAGTTTGAGAACCACCGAAAAATCGAAGGCAGCTACTGAGATAGCCCTTTA